>JABVXV010000630.1:0-20149 GCA_013365325.1 Dipetalonema caudispina | reverse complement strand
TATACTATTATTGAAATTAAAAGGCATTTGAAATTTGATAAATTTTTAGATGATGAGGATCTCCAAGTCACTTTTAACTGATAATACTGAAAGCATCCGTAAGAACATAAACTTTAGTTTAAATTCTAATTTTTAAAATAATTTCAAAAAAAAGATGGAAAATAACAAATTTATTAGTAAATTCTTTTTAGATTGAAATATCTAACAAAATTAACATCTATCATAAAATTTTTACACAGCTGTTCTTTTCTCTTTTCTGCTACCTTTCTGCAAATATTGTAGTACAACAGCTGTATCTCAATATCCATACAAAATATCATTTTCATCAATAAATCCACCAAAATGGTTATTTCAAATAAATAGTTAGTCAATTGTTGAAGTAAAAAAGATTTATTTAGAATCGCAACGGTTATTTTCAAAACATGCAAACAAATTATTGTTCTTCTTCTTTTTTTTCTCCCTCTCTTCCTCTCTCTCTCTCTCTCTCTCTGTCTCTCTCTATTTAAAAATAAAAATTTCAGCTTATTTAAATTGATAATTGAAAAGTGTTTGTTCTCATTTTATTTCATTTCATTTTTACTTTGTTATGCTAGCAAATATTCCGCAACCGAATATATTAAATAAATGTTTGCAATCGTTTTTCTTTTCTTTTTTTTTTTTTTTCAGAATTATTCATTCTTCAAATATTTTTGAAAAAATGCTTTGGATTAGTTTGGGATTGGAATTGGATATTACATACGAATATTTGATTTATAAATTTTATCAATATATTGTTATCCTAACTATTTTGATGACATATATTTCGGTGTTAATTTTGAAATATCATCAATATCCATCGGAATATAAATTGGCTAATTATAAATCAAGCATGGTTAGATCTGCCGAATCAATCGTTGCTAATGTTGAAATCACCGAGAATACATTTTTAACTGCAAAAAATAGCAAAATGGATAAGATAAAGAGGTAAAATTATGGGATTTTAATTAAAATAAACATTTCAGATATTTGCAAAATTAAATTTTAAATTTTTATACATTTTCTACTTTTAGATTACATATTTTCAATGAAAAATTTATCCATTTTACATGTATATGAGAAATAATGCATTTATACAAAATGTGAATGTTACTGAGTAAGATTAGAAATTAGAATGGAAAAAATTCTGAAATTCTTTTTTTACTCAACATTAAATTAAAGTTAATATTTTTAGGTTGGAATGATTTCTGCATTCACAACTATATTTTACTTCAATAATATGCAAAAAATTAACAATGGCATCTCGATGATTGAAATATTATATTATGAAATTTTGTAGATTGGTTGACTTTTTCGTTTTTTTTTGTTGTTGTTTCAATTTCAATTCAATTGAAATTAACTTGCTCATTTATTAATTTTTCCTTTTTTTTTTCATATTGAAATATAAATCGATTAATAAGCAATGAGCGTTTTAAATATCAATTTGCATTGTTATATTCGATTGAATTGTTAAATTAACTTTTTATTTTCAACTAATAAACAGCCACATCAAATCTTACACTAAAACTTATAGGAAGATTTCAATGGAATTTTTGAAATAAAAATAATGCATTCAAATTTTCATACAAACAATATCGATAACATCAAGTGTAAAAAAAAAAAAAAAAAAACAATGAATATTAGATAATTTCGGCAATAAATGAATGTTAATTAATTTCATTAAACATCTTAAACTAAATTTCATTTGATGTTTTTTTTGTATCACTAATAAGTGAACTATGAACTCCATCAACATGAATCAATGTATCGCATTTTTTATCCTTTAGCAATTCGAATACAATATTTTGTATGGGCATCGAAATCAATATGTCCAATGAAAATGCAACGAAATTCGATAAAATAATCGTTCCAATAGCGATATTAAGCTATAGAATTATATATGTTTTATTAGTGAGAAATATGAATTTAATTGTAAAATTCTTCCAACTTAAATTAATTTCATATAGTTGTATTCATAAAATGAGAAAAGATTATGGTGATTTTATAATTAATTCCATATAATTATATTTATTATAATTCATTTCTTATTTTTAATCAATATATGATTGGAATTTTATAGTAAAAATTTGTTTGTTTAACTTACCAATGACCAAACAGTAGCATGTAATGGTCGATGTAACGACGAGAAAAGATACAGTGATACAGGTTCCGAAATTAGAAATACCACAAAAGTATTTTTAGCAAATGGTGAAAATACTCGCCATTCAAGAAATTTTAAAAGAGTATCTAAAAATTTAAATAGCATTTTTTTCAAAAAAAAAAAAACGCGTACAAATATCTAAATAAATATGGTAAACAGATTTAGAAATGTGGTACATATCAAAAGGCATATGCAAAAGATATAAGTTGAAAAATTGCAAAATATGTAAATAAATATAATAAGTAAATTTTAAACGTATTAATACATAAGTAAATCAAACGTTTTCTTTTTTTTTTCATTGTTTACGGTAATTAAATACGGTAATTAAAATTTATTAAATATATCTTACCAATGCTACGATTTCGATAACGTAAATAAACCATTGAACAAATAACAAATGCCCAAAGTGGTCGATGAAGTGCCGAATATGCAGCAAGGAAAATTTGTGGGATTGAATTGCCGATTGCATACGGATATAGACCAAAAATGACAAATATGCCAAATAAGAGAAGTATTAATCGAGCAAACCATAATAAATCCTGAAATTTCATAAAAATTATTTTTAAATTCTTCAAATTTAATTTTTTTATTACTGTTCTTTTGTTTTGATGTTTGTTGAAATTTAATATCTAAAATTCTAATTTGGTTAATTGATTAAAATGAATAATTTTTTCACTACCATTTCTTTTGCTTTATCATTTCCAATAAAATCATTAAATGTTATTTTGTTTTTATTTGCTTCATAAGGGATTAATTTGTAATTTAGCAAATTATATGATTCTAACATATACGCATTGCAATATTTTTTGTATAACAATAATAACAAAGATTATTTATTGTAAATGTATTTCATTTGTTTATTACTATAACAATAAGAGTTATTTGTTATGATTAATTTTGTTTAAATATATAAATATCAAAATTTATTAATAGCATACTACAACAATAACAATTACGCAATAATGATTAACACTCAAAAAGTATACAAAATTTTACAAATGTATGTTTATTATGCAAATATATTGCAATGAAAATTTTTAACATATTTAAATTAGCCAAAGCTAAAAGCTTACATTATTGATGGGTGATTGGCTAGCAAATAAAAAAGAGAAGAGAAAGCCAATAAGAAATGCTGGTGCACGAGCCCATGGCTTTGTATATAGCAAATCGATGTATGTATTGTAAATTTCAGAACTAAAAATTTCACAAAGAAAAAAGAAAAAACAAAAAAAGAATTAGGAATATATCATTAAATTTCAAATGAGAAAAAAAAAAACAAAAGTTCGATAATTTTCTTTTAGAAATATTTTGCAGTTAGTGTTTGAAATTTTGATTCAAAAATTTAGAAATAATTTTTTTTTTAATTTTTCAAAATATTTTCCAAAAAAAGAAATAAGCTTCAAAAATTATTCATTAAAAAAAAAAAAGGAAAAAATATTTCAAAACTTACGATAATGGATCAGCTGTAAGTAGTAAAGTTGGTGATGATTTTGTAGTTGACATCTCATAAAATGTATAAATAATAGAAGCAAAGAAGCTTGATACAGCAACAGCTAATACCGCAGTGTAGTAACGTTTGGATAAGTAGAGCATCGGTAAAAGTATTAGGAAGAATTGTACTATCAAAGAATATAGATAACCTCCATCTAAGCACTATAATTATCATTTAAGATTAATGATTATAATATATCAATAATACACATAACAGTATTATTCATATTATCAACCTAATAACTTACCGGCGATCAACTCGTTAATTACCACATTAATGTTGTTAACAACTTATCTTCACAATTTATTAATGGTCAACTCATTAGTAATCTTATCAATAATTAATTTAACTTAATTTCTCGGGCAGATAATTTAATGGATAAAAATGAGTAATACGTTAAACAAAAAAAAAAAGGGAAAACAGAACTCAATAATCAGTAGTGTGAATGTCCTTAGACAAAAGGTAAAATGAAAATAAATCAAGGTAAAACTCATCTTTACTTAATTTATCATTAAAATTTCATTAAATCTTATTAAAAAGATTTATCATCGAAATGCCAAAATAGCAAGAGTGAAGTAAAATTAGTCGCCATATTCAATAAGACAAATGACAATAATTAGGGATTGTTTCATGCCAATATAAAATATTATTAAGGTGAGTTTAAATTTAATAAAATCTATGCTAGTTAATTTAATTTATAAAACTAATAAATGAATTTTGGAATTTTACAAGCCCTTTAAAATATTAAATGCTTCGTGCTCGTTTTTTGCATTATTAATGGAATGACACAAAAGCAATCCATAAAGTTGAAATTTCGAAAAAATTGAAGATGTAAAAAGATTTAAAAAATACTTTAAAATGAATACCGTTTGTTGGGATGAAAAAAAATTATTGATAAATAAAATATTTTTCCACCATGAATCCTTGCAACGTGCGATCAAATTATCATGCATCCATATTGGTCCAGATGATAGACGTTCATATAAGAATGTCATAAATAGGATTATGAATGCAAATACTGGAAATATTCTGGAAAATATTATACGTGAAATACGTGAAATGAACGAACACTAAACGTTAAGGTTATTAAATGATAAAATGATATTATTGACTAATTAAGCATAAATTTTAACTAGTTCGAAATGATAATTAACCATAAATATTTGCTTAAGGTATACCAAAATATGATTGCGAAATAATATTACCTCAATAATTAAATAAAAATAAATTTATAAAATATATTAAATAATTGGAATACTAATAACAGCTTCTTCAATTGATTTCGAAATTTATTGATAAAGAATATTTATAAATTAATGAAAAAATGTTAATAGTAAATAAAATTTATAAAAAATGATGTTGATTAATTTAATTTCGGAATTCACTAAATAATTTTGGAAATTTCCAAAATATAAAAGCATGAAAAATCAGTACAAACTGTAGTAGCCGATTAAAATATAGTTTTTTGATATCATCCGTTGTTTCAAGTATATGTCGAACCAAAAGTGATGTAAGTAAGGTATCGATAGCAATTAGACCATCAATATGGTAGGTAAAATTATTCAACGGATGAAGTTGCCAGCTATAGACGCTTTCGTATGAGAATAAGACATTTTCTGGAATTTCTCTTTTCTATTTAGATTTCAACAAAAAAAAAAAATAATGTTTAGTTTTAAAGACATCATTGATTCATTTGAAAAAAAAAAAAAAGAAAGTAATAAATTCAAAAAGATGCTGGGATAAACTTAAACCATTGGAAATTTAATAAATTGCCAACAATATTTGAAAAAAGAAATAAATCAAGACTTTTAAGTATAAGTAAGTTAAGATTTATTTTTTGCCAAGTAATACTAATAGTAATAATAATAATAATAATGATAATAATAATAATAATAATAATAATAATAATAATAATAATAATAATAATAATAATAATAATAATAATAATGAGTAAAACTAGACATTTTTCTTTCTCTTCATTAAAATTGGAAAGTATTTGAGAATTTTTTTCTTTTTTAAAAAGAGCAATTAACTAAGAATATACCAATATACGGTAGGATATAAATAAAGCAATTAGCTGTAACAATAATTGATACGGTAATAAATTGTAAGCCTTGAACAGAATGATATTTATGTGAACGTTTTGTACTTAGTGCTATATTTGCATTATATGGAATTGATATGCATTGCGCGATTGCCTGTAATTTTAAAATTTCATTTATTAAATTTTTTTTTACCTCTCATTTTCTTTTCCGTTTAATATTGTGATATGACATGCTGAAAAGTTTTTAATAAAAGAAAAAAAAAGAAAGGAAAACTACTAATTATTAGTTTTTTCATTGATTTTACTAAAAAATCTAAAATCTAAGCAAAGTTAAACTTTAAAAGTGAATAAAATTCATACTTTAAGTTGTTTATTCACCAAAAATTTCAAATCATACACATCGATAAAAGTACCAATGATCAATAAACATAGCCAAAAAACGAGCACAATTCTGAAAGTAATTATATTATAGAAGTAATATTTTGATAATTTAAGATAAATTCGATCATCAATATGATAAATAATATAACTGAATGACCTTTGTTTCTTTTTTGCTATTTTATTAAAATTTTAAAGTAATATTATACAATAAAAAGCATGCTATTGCGTAAAAAAAATTTTTTGGATTAACAAATTACTTCTTTTATTTATCGATTAAAAAATTAAAATTATCATAAAGGATGAATTTTCACTAGTGAAATATTTTCCTAATAATATTTCATTGATTTGAGAACTAAAACAAAGGAGAAATAATATTAGAGGATCGTTGAATTAAAAAATACACTCGAAGAATATAAAGTAAAACTTTATTGATGGAATGTTATATAAATATTATGATAAAATTGAAATAAATTTCCAAAAAAAACTGAACATAATAGATTAATTAAAAACTGAAAAAAGAATTTATTTGTATATAATGAAGTTATGAAAATATCGAATATAAACTTACAAGAAAATTTGTGAAGAAAGTGGCCAATCAAGAGGTGTTTCACATTCTGCACTTATCGCATATGGTGTAACCACTAAATTTTTTATTAATTATGAAGAAAAAGGAATTTTTTCCAATAAAATTTCATTTAATAAATACTTTTAACAACAATTTATTTTAAGAATAAAATTTGGTTTAAAGAAAAAAAAAGCAAAATTGTTTTATGTTTTGTATCTATCACATATGGTTCATTATTAAATTATCATTAATTATGCAAAAAAAGAAATTTTTCTTAATGAAATTTATTTTAATAAATATTTACAAAACTAATTTATTAAAGTAATAAAACCCAATTTCAAAAGAAAAAATTTGGGAAGGAAAACTTAAAAATTTATCACTGTGCGTAAATACGAATATTTCATGGTGTCAAATCAATTAATTCTAAATCTAATGAAATTTCCAAACTTAAGTCAAATTTTTTTAATTTACTTTGAGCTAATTGGGTAATTTCCTGTGGTGTACACATCGATGGAGCACATAGGCCTAGATGAATATTAAGGGTATCCGATTGTGGGCAGTATCGATACGTTTCAACATCCGGAATCTCCAAAAGAATCCGACAGTAGCGACCATCAAATGCATTTGTTCTAAATTTGTAACAAAAAAGAAAATAACATTTAATCAGTAATTGGAAATGAAGAAAAAAAAAATGAAAAAACAGTACTAAATAGCAAAATTGTCCAGAAAATTTCAGCACTTAGTTAAAAAGCCTAGCCTAGTGAAGGAAGTATTCGTTATATACCTAAGCCTAAGCCTAAAATATCCTATTCTTGTAGCATTTGATACGAATTTATTAAAATTTTTCCAAATGAAGACGAAATCATCAGTAAATCAATTTCAACTTCATCTTTTCCTAACTGCTTGCTAGAAATGAAAGTAAATTAGCAATTTAAAAATTTTCAATCAATGTTATCAATTTGAAGATTTATCAATTAATTGATAAAATAAAATAGAATATATTACTATTGCTTTATTCAATCCAAAAAAAAAAAAAATTTACGAATATGAAAAAGTTGAAAAAAAAAAAGAAGTAAACAAACTGTCGTAAGACTGAACACTGTTCGTAATCACCCAACCAATAATAATTTCCTTCGCTTACAGCTGGCGGCATTTTACCAAGTGAATCCAACCCTATAATTTTAAAAGAATTTGAAATTGTGTGAAAATGAAAAATTTTTTATGTGGAAAATCATTTCCATTTAATGATTTGTTATAAATTTAGATATCAAATATTCTTAAAATTTTCACCAATAAGTCACTTTTTCTTTTTCTTTTTCTTTTTTTTTTTTTGGTGGTTAATATTTTTTTAAATTTTTTCTTTTTTTTTGCATGAAAAATAAACCATAAACAAAATATTTACGTAGCTATTAGTTGTATTGTATGTGTAATTATTAATGGAACTATTAGTGACATGATATGTGTAATTAATAGTTAGTTGAAATTCCTTTTTTATTATCCTTCTTCCGGATTAGGTCAATTTATCTTCAGGTGTAATCCGTTTTCAAAATTTATAATATTCCGAAAAAGGACATGAAGATTAATATTTAACGTGGAATAGAGTAAAAATATTTGCTATATGAATAACTTTGAAATAATGTAAAATGTAAACAAACTTTGAAACAATTTTGAAATAATGTAAAATTTCGATAAATTGGAATATTTCTCAACAATTGAAATGTATTCATGGAAAATTTTAAATTAAAATGTTTGACATTTTAATTTTTTGGAACAAAAATTTCATAATAAAATGTCATAGCAAGAAAAATGTCAATTTTTTTGAAACTAAAATAGAAATATAAAAATTAAAAAATTTTTTTTTCAATGTTTAAATCAACAAAAAATAAACATACAAGTAATAACCCAAGAAGTTTGACGTATAATATTCGTCTTATTCCGTGAACAATTCAAACATTCCTCATATTCAACATTTTCCAAATTACATTCACGCCAATTATTATCCAAAAAATTCGATAATGAGCAAAAAATTTTAGTCAAACCATTACGGCAATTAATTGTAAATGGTAAATGTTGGGTGATTTCACACATTTCAGCTGCTGTTTCTGGGACATTAATATCTTCAAGAACAGTTGGCCATAAATAATCAATAGATTTAGGCCTTTTTGGTAGACGAGAATAACACAGAAGACAGGTTTGACAAATAGGAATTATTGCAATTAATAGTAATAGTGATAATAATGATAGCAATGACAAATAACTATACGGCTTCATTATATCAAACTAAATGATTTTTAATTAGTGATAAGGTGAATTCCATTGAGTATATATCATTTAATGATAAGAAACGCTTTATAATATTAATCATTGTTAATGTTTACACACAAATGATTGTCTCATTCTTAATGTAACTTTTGAAATTATTGATTTTGCAAATCAATTCGATACATACATTTTGTTCACAGATTTAATACATTCTTTAATTAAACTGTTAATTTCTTTTCTATTACTTAAAACTTAAAATAATTGTCATTTTTTTTTTCAAAAAATTAAAATTAAATGAAAAATTTTCGTTATCATATATTCATTACATTTCGTTATGAAATAGTTATAAAATGAATGGTAAAATTGCAAAATATTATACTATCATTTAGCATAATTTATTTTTATTGGCAAGAGTAGAATCATAAATCGGATATGATCGAGCATCAACATTTCCAGTACCACCAAGTTATCCGTTTATTATCAGAAGTACAACAATTTAGATGACTTGTACTACTAAATTCTTTAATTTTGTCAAAATAAGTAATATAAATTATAAAAAAAAAAAAGTTTATAAAAAAAGGAAATAGAATGAACCATACATATATATCTTTTCAACAAATCGTTAAAAATGTTAATGATACCTATGATTCATCGATTAATTTTGATTTAAAAGTTTCACACAATCATAATGATCAAAAACTGACAAATTTTGAAGCTGACTAGTTAATGTAATTCATGATCGAAATTTTTAACCAATCGATTAATCAATCGAAATGGTCGAAAACAACCTACTAATGATGCATTATTCAAATTATTATTGATTTTAAATTGAAATTATTATTAAATCTGAGTTATATTTTATTGAAAATGAATTATTCCGAGTCCGAAAGCAACTCCAAAATGATACTATTTTAAGGCTTTCAGCATAACTAAAATTTTAAATTAGAACAATTAAAATTTCATTCGCTTAACATTAGTAATCATAATGGTTAGAATGAACAATGTTTCATTTTCGTTCAATTATTTAAAAAAATTTTCATATTCGCTTTCGAAATGCATTAATAAATTGATGTTGCATTTAGTGATCATTGTGCAGATGAATAATTATCATCACATTGAATATCGTATATTTTAAATGTTAAAAATAAAAATGCTAAAATTTTAATTTAAAGATAAAAATCAAATAAAATATTTGATCAATTGTTCATGATTTAAACTGTGTTGATCTAAGCCAACAATAAAAAAAAAAAAGAAAAAGAAACCCTTCAATAAAGAATTAAATTATTTTAAGATAAGTCAAAATTTCATTTGTTAATTCTCTCGTAACATAAATTAGTTCAATTGTTGTTATAAATGCATGAAATTTTAAAAAAAGATTTTAAATAACCTACCAAAAAAAAGAAAAAAAGAAAGAAAAACAATACGCCATCATTTGTAATATAATATTGAATGCTAACACAACAAGAATTCTAAATAAACTACAATGAGTATAAGATAGAAATTTAAGGATTTTAAGGCAATCAACTAACACATCTGTTACTTTTCATCAATAATCGATAAATGTTTTCTCGAGCAACTGACACTTTTTGATGGAAATATCGACAGATGTGGGCTATTTCTGATATGATTTAGACTAGTTTAACTGCTTAGCAAAATTAGCCTAATAGTTGTAATTAGTAAAATATAATTCAGGAAAAGGAAATGAAACATAAATAATTTGACTGGTTTAATAAGCTGTAAGATAAATACGATTGTTGTTATTGTTTGCTTAACAAAAATGGCAACATTACTTATCGTTGTGAAACAGCTTACAAATGAAAAGCTAAGATTTTGCTATTTCAACAAGTCAATAGCAAATGATGAACGTATGCCCAACAGCCAACGATTTACAATCGAACATAAAATTTTCAAACGAATTATTGAAAAGTTTTCGTCTACTTCAATCTTTTGCTCTCTTTCCTTTTCTTCTCTTGACATCTACATTTATATGTAAACGTAACTTTCATAATGCGTAAGACAAAGTGATGATATGTTGAGGAGGTTTAAATTTATTTTCAATTTAATGAGGAAATCCAATCAAGATCATTATTTGAACTGCAAGAACAAAACATGAAAGAAGTTATAAACAACATTCGTTACATCTTAATGATATATATATGTATATCAGAGAAAAAAGAAGGATACCACATATAAAAAAAAAAATTAAAATTTGCAAACCAATAAAGTGTAAAAAGTAAATTGAACTTGGATAATCTTTTTTCCCCTGAAATTTCAAGAAAGACACTAAAGATTTCATAAAAACAGCCAAATTAACAGATTTTTTTCTTCCAAATAATTAGAAAAATCAGTCAGCAAATTAAATTTTTAAATGAAACATATGTAATAAGGTTAATTTCTAAATGCAGTGAACAATGAAATGACGAGAAGTATCATTCTTCCATAATCTGGTCTTATCATTAGCAGGAATATTTAAACCGGAGCACTACAAAATCGAGAGCAAAAGCCAAACAAAATACTAAAAAACGCAGAAGTTTATGTCAACAGTGATTGATGGAAAAGTACAATCACAGATAGAATGTTAAAACATAGATGATTATTCACGACCAACAGTAATTAATTTACATTTAAAAACCATTTCGGAGCACAACTAATCACCGAAATAAAAAAAAAGAGATTTCTGCTAACACTTAATATAAAAACATATTCTGAAATATTTTTAACAAAAAATTATCAAAAACCATGCAAAAGCTCATGTAGTTAGTTCACTCGATCATTTATATCCGGTTCACCATCTTTTGCTTCTTCGTTTTTTTCTCCCTCGCTATCATTTTCTGGATCATCATCTTTTTGGTTTACTTCATCCTCTTTCAGTTTAGTGATTAAATCTAAATAATACGAATAAGTAATATGAGCAAAAATATTTCGAATTTTCTATTAAAATGCTTGAAAAACTTTACAACTGAAAAATTCAATATCAAAAATCTGTTTCTAATTAATCCTCTCGTTAAATTTTTTTATAAAGCATCATTACCTTTTGCAACCTTGAAAACTCCCATCGTATTCTGCTCGCATATGTAGCATTTTGGTGTCTTTTGGAAATGCCCCAGAGCACATTTTTCACAAAAATAATGCTTGCACCTTTAAAAAAAAGTTGATGAAAATGATTCTTGAAGAAATATATGATATTTGTAAGACAACCGAATCCAAAAAAAAGCAATAAATTATGTCTAAATCTGATGATCGATTTGATTTAGTACTTACTTCGTAACAACTGGATTTACAAATGATTGTCGACAGATGAAACATTTGAATGGCAGTTCACTCTCTTCCTCCTCCTCATCCTCACTACTTATTCGATACTTGTCCTCATCATCCTCTTTCATCCTACCAGCAGTATAATCACGTTCAATTTCCCAGCCATGCTTATAATCCGTACGATCATGCAGAAATTTACATGAATCTATAAAATGCAATATTTTTAAAGGGTGCTGTTTGCAACTACCAACATATTGTTTCATGAAAAAGTATTATGATAGAATACTGACGACTGGCTATGAACATCAAATAATCTTTCATCTATAATAATATTGAAAAGTGAAGTATTAATGAATTCGGGAACTTGAAAACTTTATATTGTCTCGGTAACAGTAAAGAAATTTTCTAAATTTTAACCTCAACATAAAAGTTTCATATTTAAACCTATAAAGTGAAGTCGACCAGAGAGTGTTTCAATAGGCCTTTTAACGCCATATTTTTTGTTTTGAATTTTAATAAAAGGTTACATCGTCAAAGATGAAGGAGAGAAAGAAAAAAGAAGACTAATTCAATATTACGATGGCAATAATAATAATTGTAATACCTGAGAAAACAAGCTAGAACTAACCTCCGAAAGTGCAAAATCCTGTCTCCTTATAATCTTTGCAAATGTCTGGTGCAAAATCCCATCTTACTGATTGCCTCAAAAAATTCGGTGCTCTGATAGGCCCGAACCGATTAAGTCCTGAAGAAGCATTTCCCCAAACCGTATCTTTCTTCTCCTTTGCTCCATAGAGCGCTGCACCGCGATAAACCTGAAATATAAATTTGAAAATTGGTAAATTTATACCACTTAGACAGAATGCTGTGTAAATTGTATTAAAATACAGCTCGTTTTTGAACCTACTTGACAAATTCGTAGAAATAATAGCAAAGTGTAATTTCATGCCATGATGCAGTTCTGTTAAGCATCTACAAACAAGGTTACGAATCAGTTCGTCAAATTTGCGGACGTTGAAATAGATTATAGGCTGTTGAAATTTTTAAATCTTTGAAATGAAGTAACGAAATCAAATTTTTCATCTACCTTATCCTCCCGCTCCTCCTTCAGAATTTGTTGTACTCGTTCAAACTGTGCCTGTGCATCACTCTTTATATCAGTATCAATCTCACTAATTGCCGTTGCACCCATATCTGACGGACCAGCACGTTCTCCTGTTCCGCTCGACGCAAATGTAACACGTAATGGATCGTCCTGAATTAATTCATCCTCACCCGACAATGATGATGCGCTGTCTGACGTGGATTCCGTCATTTTCTGAGCTTTTCGGCTGATCGTCTAAAAAATTATCATTTCTTGATTATGATTTTTTTCTTTCATTTGCCTCAACCTTTTATAAAGAGAAAGAAAACTACTTTAAAATGCTTCATAAATAGTAAACCAATTTAAAAAAAATTTTGAAATGTCTTGAATGAAAAGCTTCCTTAAAACAATGAGGAAAAAAAAAAGGAAACGGTTGAGGGAGAAAAAAATGATTAAAATTCATTATTTGACCAAAAACAAACCGACTGTATCATCGGATTTTTTCTTTTCTTCCGTCCACTAGCATATTTCACCACTTCATTCTTATCTTCCGCATCATTTGATGATGATGAATCGGACATTTCAGAAATTTGTTTCCTTCTTGATGTTGCATTTTTTCCTGCGCCTTTTCGGTTCCTAAATACAGCCATTGATGATGTCCCTTCAGTTAATTCTTGATTGTTGGACATTTTCCGGGTTCGCTAAAATAAACAATAATCAAGTAAAGGGTAAGTACGTACAGGGATGTTATGTGTCACAAACGATGATTACACACAATATCTATTATGGTATCTATCATAAGCAATAATTACAAGTAATTTCAATAGGAATGGCTACTACCAAATGATTTGTATAATAAAGGAGTTAATTGGAAATAATTATTGAAAGGTCAATTTCGTAACATATTTCATTTAAAAAGTGTGACATTAAAGAAAATAAACGAAAAGAAAACTAAATATTAATCAATAGGTGATACAGAAAATATACCTTAAATTAATCATGAAAGTAGTCAACAATAATCGGGATCATAATTCTAGGATCAATTCCAGAAAATGGAATGCCGAAACAGATGGAAAAAGTTACCGGACACTTACATATACACATATTTCCTGAAAAAGTATCGAAATTATCGCAACTCGTACTAATACCAATCCCGAATTATGGTTATTTAATTCCATCTCGTGTTCTCTTTCCCGTTTCTTGCAATGTGCTCTCATTCTCTGCTATCATTACAATATGTCGCTATTTTCGTGTATGTTAGCTTTCTGATACTATAGTATTTCGATATCTTTTCAGTTACAGAGCTCTTCACATTTGTTGCATTCTTTTGCCTTCTCACTTACTCTTACTTATCAATTGTAAAACTATTTTCAAATACTCTTAATTTCCCGTCGTTTGTTCTTTAACAAATTGCTTCGCTTCCTATCCTTTCCAGCATTTAAATACTATTTTTTTCTCTCTTAGTCACTAAACATCACTCTTTCATGTTTTTATCAATCTTTTACTCTCTCAAACTTATAGTTTATTTCATTTCTTCAAAATGGTGAATGAAAAAGAGAATGCTTTAACCCGGATTAATCGTACTGAGCAAGATGTAACCGGATTTCGGCCCTAGATTCCGGGATAAAATGTGAAAATTGATTTTTATTTCAGGATACGTAAGAGATGTTAAAAGTTAGGTCACATTTTCCAGAAAGCTTTCAACGGTTCAATTCATCAAATGGCCCGGTGTTTCAGGGTAAGAAGCTCCGTGTTATAACGTTGGATGCACTAAATACATTGATTCGGTAAGTAGAATATATTGGAAATTTAATTTCTCTGTATTGTTATTATATGTCGATGATTTAAATTCGTATTACACGTATACGAGATATATATTTGATAATTGAGTTAAATGAGAAATTTTTATTCACGTAACTTTTACGAAGAAGGCATTCAAATTTGATAATGACCAACATTATGATTATGTATATTTGCAGTAATTAGCTATTATAAGCGATTGTAAATTAAGCTTTTCGAATCATAATCTGAGGAAGTGTCTTCTTCATCACTTTAACAAAACAAGCAGTTAAATTTATGTTGAATCATATTCCAGTTTGGAGCAATCACCGGGACAAACATATGCTGCTTTTGCCAAAAATATCAACATTCAATGTAATGCCGATAAATTGAATGACGCGTTTCAACGAAATTTTAGAAATTTGTCGAAACGAAAATTATGTTATGGATTTAGGAAAGATGGTGAAGTTGCATGGTGGATTGAGCTTGTGAAGAATTGCTTTGCAGATGTTAGCTAAAGTTTTCCGGCATTATACTACTCTTTTTCTTATGTAAATTTATCGATTATCTAGCAAACATAGGATATTATCATCAATTAAATCATTCGCAGAATCAAAAGTGTTGGCTGCCTCGGATCAGTTGATCGTTGGACATTAATGAAACCTTAATTATACCAGTATGTCGTGTATTTTGTGTACATGTGAAAAAAAGGATCGTTTTTACTGTTCTTTTATTTCCATCTTCCAAATTCAGACTCCAGAATAAGACTGTTACGACACTGATGTGATTCAGTAGATTACACGTATGTCTTTAGGATTTTTAAATATATTTTATAGAAATTTTACTTTTTTCTTTTGCAGATTGGTGAAAAAAGTGCTGAGATCGAAAAATTGGCGCAAAAGCTTTTTGTTTATTACGGTTCCGTAGAACCATGGAGATTAGTTGACGATAAGGTATCGAATAATCTTTTATTTATAGTGTTTGGATCAACTAGCAAGAATAAACTCAATTGATGAAAGATGATATTGTTTCTAGAATGTCTTGTTATCACTTGTATATCAATACTTCTAGTCATTATATTGCGATAGGAACTACCCATATAGTTTAGTAAAATATCAAGTCAGAACGGAACGATTCGACTGCCGATATTGGAATTTTCTTTCAGGAAATTGTTATGTAGGTCATATTCAGCATGTATCAAGAAATGTATTACATGTCAATTACAAAACCATGAGACTTAACTGAAAATTTTCGAAGTTAACAGTAGATTTATGAAATAGTAAGATATGCATATTTGTTCAGGATCTTATTTACAGGTCCACGATCATTTGAAGGAGTTACAAAGTCGAAAAATTCGATTAGGTGTAATATCAAATTTTGATAAACGTCTTAGAGACATTCTGGAAGGATTAAAGCTATCGTCCTACTTCGAAGTAATGTTTTTAAGCGGAGAAATAGGTATGGAAAAGCCAAATAAGCAAATTTTCGAGAAAGCTGCGAAATATTTTCAAATTAGTCAAATGGAGGAAATGCTTCATGTAGGTGATGATGAAGAGAAAGATTTTAACGGTGCAAAAAAGGCGGGTGCAAGGGCTGCTCTAATAAATCATAATAGAATAGATTGTGATAATAAGAATGTTTTTTGTTCATTGAAAGATATAATTGATAGGTTGGAACAATAATTAATGGTGACGGATGTGCAGGTTCTAATTCTATTTTTCTTTTTAACAGTTGTGCATTTAGTTGGAAGTGGGAATTCCTTCGTTAATTGCTTTTCAAAGCTTAATTGATGAAATAGTCAACTTAGATGGGAAGTGTGTAGATATTTCTACACTTTTTTTGTTGTTAACTATCCTTCTTTTTTGCACAGCAATTTTAATCTGATTCAGTTTTGATATTTTCGGATATCATGCTATTGTCTGTTTCTCATTTTATTTTGTAAATAATTTTCGTGTTAATTTGTATGGAAATTTTTTAGTTAAATTACACAGAAAATTCATCTTTTGCAAATTCAAATAAAATAACAGGTAAACCCCAGGATTCTTTTCAGAACTTCAGAATATTCCTTGTGAATATTTGCTGCAAAACTCAGATTTTTGGGATACTGTTCTACGAAATTCAAGAAACTTTAAAACTCTATAATATAAAATACGGACAACTCATTCATTCCTTATTTGAAGGCATGAGATAATAACGATGGAACAAACTTATTATGAAAAAGAAGTACCATCTTAAAGATATCAGATCATTTCCTGACGATCTCATAAAATTACAAGTCTCGTAGATATATGAACTTGAATTCCGGAAGTTTTCCTGCCGATATTGATTGTATGAGTTTGAATAATCTGTACAATTCATTGGTGGCTGAAAAAGATTCTTTCTTAAGTCAGATGCTAACAATCTTAGAAGATAATGTCAAATAATCATTTTTGATTTTTTGACATTATCAATTATTCATTATCCAAGTAGGAAATGCAATCATTAACAAACACTAAACAGTTACAGATATTATTCTTATAATAAATAAGTCCTGTTATCAATCTAATAAGGGAAATTGTATGCTTCTTTTCACTGATTGATAAGTGATAATATATTCGAAATGTTTACTGAATGATTAGGAACTATACTAATAACCCAACTAATAATCCAACTGATCCTAATATACAATCATTTCAGTTTAAAGTGACAATTTGAATTTTTTTTTTTTTCGAAAATGAATTGTATCAACAACTGCCAATGGTATGTGTTGAATTAATTTAACATTTCGAAGATAAAAAAAAAAAAAAAAAGTTGTTTAAGAATAACAAAATGGAAAAAAATCAATTTAACTGTTAATAATGTGCATTCATCGTCGCAAATATGGCAAAGTTGAATGTTACATTTTAATCGAAGATATGTAAAACCAACTTGTCGTACTGCTAACCAACCCAATGATAATGCTTTTTGCATTTTAGTATCATAACGTGGTGTGCTAATCATTGCTGTTTCAGCCGAACATCTAAAAATGATAAGAATTAATTGAATTTGTAATGATCTTTTATTGATTGATCAAAAAACGAAAGAAATTATGCTAATAATGGAGAAAAAAAAATGATATGATTGAATTAAATTTAAAAGATGATTAAGATTACGTTGTATCATATAAATATTATTACAAAACGAACGTTAATAAAAAATGTGGGAAAATTATAGCGATAATCATTGGGTATAATCGTTAATATAATTATTACAAATGATAATTTTAAAATTTGAAAAATTTCCAATTTATTTGCTAAATATTACTTTTACTTAAATAATGGACTCTTTTCAGTAGACAATTCTTTTAAATGTAAAAGATTTATTAAGGATATTTTGATTGTCACCATTATTATTAATGAAAAATAACAAATCAATATAAACTGCTATTTGATTGGAATTTCTTTTTTTTTAATTAGAATTTGAACTTATTTAGTACTTTATTAATCTATTCTTTATCATGAATACAACGAATGATTAATGAAATAATATCGTCATTAACTAATTTCATCTTTAATTATATATGCACACTGTTTCTTTTACCTTTAATTATTATAATTTTCTTTCTAAAATTATTATTTACCAAGATATAAATATCAATTTTACTCTTAAAATTAAAATAATTTCTTTTTTTTTAAAAGAAAAATGATACTTAAAAGATAAATAACAAATTATATACCCTTCTGCAGTTATCAGATATACCGGATTATATTTACTACCCACCCAACAATTTTCCACTTTGATCGCATGCATATCTGTAATGGTAAAACTAATTACATCATATTTATAAATTAAATTAAATTCATTGAATAAAATTTAATTATAAAACTAAAAAGAAAACAGCTAATGCGTGTAAAAATTGATTAAAACCCAAATTTAATTAACTAATTAACCAATTAAAATTATTACTAACAATTCATTTAATCTTTAAAATATCATAAAACTGATAACTTACGAATATTACAATACCATTGAAAACATATTCGAGTATTCCATGCAATTGTTTCATTCCCTTTAATCGGTGATTTGTCACAACTTGTACGATGTAAAGTAAATGTACAATTATCAACCGGATTACTTAGATTATGTCCGCCATAAACGGTAAGACTATCAATTTGTATCCGCACTTCATTATTTACAAGACTATTGTATTCATCGTTTTCCGATTTCATTGCCAACGGAAATAAGAAAGAAACGAAAAAAAAACGGCTTATGGAAGTTTAAGTCATATTAATTTGAAAAAAGAAACTAAATTCGAAACTTTTTATCCATTAAATTTAATAAATCATTGTTCAATTTAAAATTAAATTGATGAAATGTTAGTATTAAAAATCTAACTTCGAGGGAGTTACTTAATTAGTTTCATATCTTATTACTTAAATATGCTTTAATGCTTTAAGCCAAGAGTAGAATTTAGGTATTGTTTTTCATAAGAGGATAATTGATAACTTTTGGATGCAATGAACTTATAATTGAACCAGGTTTGTTATCAGTAAATAAGTAATCACATTATGAACATAGCATGATGTGAATCATTCAGAAATGGAAACTATCCGTTTCTTTTTATTTATTCACTGATTAAATTATCAATTTTTTTGATGAATTTAATTGTTATCAGTCTTACATTTACAAATGATAAGCAATATGATTAAATTAAAATTCTGTAGGAGAAAAATTTTTAATTTAAAAATATTTGAATATAACAGTTACCATTTGCTTACTTACCAGACATTTGCTGAATAAAATTAGTTGAAATAAATAGTAAGATGTTGAACAGAAATAGGAAGTCATTTTAGATGGTGACATTAACTGGACTAATATCTCACGGGGGTTGACAGATTTTGCCAATATAATCGTAGATTACTTACACTGTTTTTTTTTTTTTCGTTGTCCAAAGGATAGATGGAAAAAAAAAAAGAGAAAAATTGCCAAATATATGGTCAAATTGAAATGATTCCCAGGAGATTAAGCTATTTTTTTTCAATCAAACAATCGTCCAAAATTGCGCAAAGCATGGATAAGTCATTCATTATTGAATGGTATTATTTAAAAAATTCACTGAATTTAAATTGCCTTTTAATTTCAATAATAGTATG
>JABVXV010000062.1:0-258577 GCA_013365325.1 Dipetalonema caudispina | reverse complement strand
TTATTATTATTATTATTATTATTATTATTATTATTATTATTATTATTATTATTATTATTATTATTATTATTATTATTATTATTATTATTATTACTATTATTATTATTATTATTGTTATTATCATTATTATCATTATTATTGTTATCGTCATTATTATTATTATTATCATTATTATTGTTATCGCTATTATTATTATTATTGCTATCAGTATTACTATAATTATTATTATTATATTCTTGTTTTTTCTATCCTCCCATATAATAAAATAGCAAATATCAGCCTATTTTAGTAATGTAACAAGAAAAATTAATCCTGAGAGTAATTATTATCATTTCCTATAGTAGGTCTAATGATACCAGTAAAATCCTTTTTCGAAAAATTAGTTATTATTAAATATCAACCGGAATACAATTAAATAAAGTTAACAATGATGAAGGAAATTCCGTTAGAGATTTTAAAAAATTGCTGGATATGAAAATGATTTTCTTTCTAAAACTAAAATGACTGTAGTAGATTATGAATGACATAAGATTCATTCCATGAATGAATTCAAGTTTGAAGTTGTAGAATGGTCAGTACTTTTCTTTTTATCAATTTAAATTGGGTGAAATTAACGATATTCAATTCTAAGTAGTGTTTTTTTTTTTATCATTAATTTATCTAATATAAATATCTCTTACATTGCTGCAGAAATATCTGATCTTCTCAGAGTTTTAATATCAATCTTTTCAAGAGATGATCATTATCACTGTCTAATGTCGATGATCAATCATCGCTGCCGGTGTCCGTTTTCTTCAAAATTCAATTTCTGCTTTGTAAAAACGGAGATGAGTGAAAATCGACAAGGGAAAGCAGTGAAAATGTATGAAAAAAGGATTTTTTATAAATTAATGATAATATTGATATTCTACTCCTTTTGATTATTTATGGAATTTAAATGAAAAAAAAAAAATAGCATTATTAGCATGTTCAAAGGTTAAGAGAATAGTACAAATGTTCTTTGGAAAAGCAAACTTTTATTATTTAAAACTTTGAAGAAATAAAACGTAAATTGAAAAAGTCAGCACGAATATTCAATGAAGATAACAAAATCGGAAAAAGGAGTATAATTATTGCAGCATTTATCTGAATTTTCATTATTTATATCTAAAATGTAAACAGGATCCGGTAATCTGTGAGATCATTCCTATCATTTCATTTTTACCTCACTGATGGATGATTTGATGTTTTATTGCATTAAATGAGTGTGTTATCTTTCCTCTGTTGAAGAATTAAAAAAGATGAAATTAACTGAAAAACCGAAAGGAAGAGAAGCTCAATAAGCTTCAGATCAGTTCAACATAAATGATCAAGAAACAAATGTTGTAATGAATTAAAAAATGATTTTGATCTGTTTCATAAATTATAATTTAAGGATTGAATTTATTATCAAATTTTTTTTAAAAATCACTAATTGGCTAAGCAAATAATATATGAGTAATTATGTTAGCAGCGTAATAGCTTCGTAATGAATTCAGACGAAGAATGTTTGATTTTCATTTGGACAACTGCATCAATTATCAGAAATCATAAGTTAAGATTGTAAATCGAAAAGCAGGTAAGTAATTTGGTCTTGGATTACGAGGTATTTATCACGTCTCTGCATCCTTCTTTCAATCCTGCAAACCGTTTTCAGCTAATCCGGTTGAACATCAAATTTCACTCTGATAATAATTTAGCAATCAATGATTCCCATAGCGTTTGAAATTATAACGGAAATTTCCGGTTGTGTACCAAAATAAAAATTGTTGTAAAAATTTTCCTTTCTGATGGTTTGATAATAGAGCTTAGAAGTTATGATCTTACTTGGCTCAAAATGATCCATTTAGCATTCAAAATATTGAAACGAAAGTTGCAAACGTATCCGTTGAATCTTCTCGTACAGAAATGATTCATCATAAAATCAGAAAGAGAACATTTTAAAAATTTTTCAATTTTTTATATTTTTATGAGAGGGATGAAAATAAAAAGAGAATAAAAGTTCCATTTTTCTCTTTCTATGTCACCTTGTTGTTACCCTATGTTAGTGCAAATGATTGCATTGCATGTCTTGCGCACTGATTCTCATTAGTGAAATTTTCAAATTTAATTTTCAAATTTCAGTTTTCATGATGCTTTGAATTAATTTAAATGAGCCATTTCAATTCATTTTGCAATTTCATTCAGTATGGCTTATTGTTCGTATCTTTCTTTTCTTGCATGATTGTAGCAATAGCGCAAGTAATTCAAGATAGTTCAAATTTAAATCAACAATAAGAACGACTAATTAATAGGAGAAAGATCATAGGTGATTCATTTTGCAGCTAGAGATTTATCATCATGTCGAAATATTATTATTGCTTTTTTTGTATTTGATGTTTTTATTGATCCTATCGAATATAGTTAAATCTATCGTTGGAAGTTTTGGCAAATTCCATCTTCTTAAATTTCAATAGTTTAAATTACTTATTCAACTTCCATATTTTCATATTTATGCATTTCTTTTCCTCCTTATCGCTTACTTCCTTTGCTAACACACAAAGAGATTTCCGGGATGTCAAATATTTAAGAGATTGAATTGCAATACTATCGGTGATTTGCCTAATGGACAATCGTTTTAAAAAGCTTGCTAAAATTTTGGACTAAATTATCCGTACGAGATGAAATGGAAAATTAATCTTGCAGAAAGTAATTAATGCAAATAAACATTTCAATTCTCATTTTTATTTACTATAACAAATTTTAATTTTACTAAATTTATTAAAAAGAAATGATTTTACTATAAATATTTTGAAGGAGTAAATTAAATAATTCGAAATATTATGAAGAGTTTTTGCTTTTAGCTATAATTTATTCAAAATACGAGTAATTGCTCGTGTTTCCCTTTAGAACATTATGGAATTCTTTTCATTCGTTAATATCCTTTTTTATTTTCCTTATTAAAATTTCTCACAGATTATTTATTTCCTTTTTTTAATCATGAAATATGAATCAATTTACATCTAAGCATAATTTTTTCTGAATTTCTACTGCATACAAATTCTATTGTGTTGCTGTGTATTTCTTTGAATTTCATTTCTTTTTTTTTAATTAGTTATTGAGGTTTTCCTGATGATAGGAAGGATTCAGAAAATTGAATTTGATTTCTTTGTTGCTTATTTGGAGAGAGCAACAAAAATGTTTGTAACATTATCGTCAGTTAGAGATAGTTAAATTTAAACTTAAGCTTAAAACTAGCTGATCCTTTTCCTACAACAAAATAATTATCATTTGGAAGATTACAAGTTGTACCTGGCATAGTTGCTTATTATCAATGAGAAAATTAAATTTCGAAATTTGGATTTTCGAAATTTGGATTTTCAAAAAAATGTATTTTCAAATGACTTTAATTTGTACACAAGTAATCTTTCTTTTTAAAGTACTAAATGGAAGTAAGAAATTTATCGAAAATATTTCCGAAAAGGCAATTATGACAGAAATTTTCATTCATCAATTATTTTATTCATTATAATAAGAATGCTTAAATCAAGTGCGCTTTATGTTTCCTAAATGTATTAAATTTAATAATTGTGTTAAATATTTTTATTGTATATTTTATCCTTTAGTGATTGCTTTTCATTTAAGTATTTCATTTCAGCAATATAAAGTCAAATATAATTCAGTTGGTTAATTCATCAAATTGACGAAAGTTCATTATTGTTGTTTTCTTTGCTGTTTCTCATTATGGTAATTTCAAATTATCAAATTACATAGCTTCATTTTACTTATGAGAATTAATTAACTCTATAAATATAGGAACTGTGGAATAAGCCTATGTCCCAATCTTTAGCCTTGGCTTATCGTTATTTTAATCTTTAATCTTAGCTTGTCTAACAAGCCTAGTCAGAAGTGGGGGAATGTTACTTTCTTATTATTATTAAAATTAAAAGATATTTTGAAACTGGTTACTTTTTCCTTTTGTTTTATCTGACAAAATACTGGAGAGTTTTTTCGTTATTCAATAGATTTTTTTAACTTAAGCTTATTGGAATTTAAAAATCTTCAAAATCTTTCAAATGTGAAAATCTTTGTCCAGAAATTTCTCTTTCTTCTACTTCAAGAGAAGTGAAAATCGTGAATTGCATTGGAAGATTTCAAATCATTTAATTGCTGAATCATTAGCTAAAATTTTTAAATTTTCTTTTCGTTATTATTTTTTAATTTTGTTACGTTGAACATTGTGCATATGAAGTATTTCAAGATCATCTTGCTACATTTTTGTCGTTTTGGAATTTTGAAAAATTTAAAATAGCTTCGCTCTAAAATTGATACAAAGAACATTGTATTAGACATTCAATAAATCTAAATATGCATAAAGTAAACATCGAATAGGCTGGAAGAAATTCCTTCCTGTTAGCTTCTTTTTCTCTAAAAAAATATAAAAAAAAAAAAAAACCTGTTGAAATTGTCACTATTTGATGGATGGATTATTATTACTTTGACAAGAACTTCATTTAATGCGAAATAACTCATCGATTGAAACTCTAAATTTGTTCAATTTTCATTCTTCAACAAACTGTATCGGTGTTTCTGCAGACGATAATTTATGTTGCAAGCGAAAAAATGAAGTGTTTGCGAAAACTTGGGAAAAAGTTATTTTATGTATTGAAAAAATGGATTGTAATTTAATACAAATCATTTGTTAGGAATCTATGAGTCATTCTTAAGATATTATAATTTGAAAAAATTGCTAGTAATAGCTACTCTTTCTATAAATTGCACTATTTAAATAGCATGGTGATAATGTTTTCCCAACCTGACAGCTTTTCGTGTGTATTGCAGTAACAAATAATATGAGCCTAATAGTATGTATTGCAGTAACAAATAATATGAGCCTAGTATGTATTGCAGTAACAAATAATATGAGCCTAATAATGTGTATTGCAGTGACAAATAATATGAGCCTGATAGTGTGTATTGCAGTAACAAGTAATATGAGCCTAATAGTGTGTATTGCAGTAATAAATAATATGAGCCTAATAGTGTGTATTGCATTAATAAATAATATGCAAAATAATTTACAACAAAATTGTAAATTCTTTATTTCAGTACTGTAATAGATGCTTTGCATAAAGTGTAATTTTAATATATCATTTGTGTCTTCAATGTGTTTGTTTTTGTTTAATTGATTGAAAAAAAAAAAAAAAAAAAAAAAAAAAAAAAAAAAGCCAATATTTGAGAATAATTCTGCAAGAAGTGGGAGGAAAATGAAACAAGCTTTAGAAGGATGGATTAGTGACACCTAAGAAAATGAATGAAATATCATTTAATTCATCTTATTGACTCTTTCACGGATCTATTTTCATTTTTCATCATCAGATGGATTTATGGTAGTTTAGTCCCAAAAGAATAGACGAAGAAATAAACAATATCTTGTGCCTACACACTTTTGCATTATTATTTAATTTCCGGATGACAAGAATTTTTTTTTCCAATTTGAAAATAGTTCAAATTCTAGAAAGAGTGACTTTCTTCGGGAAAGTGTCATCAATTTACAATTGAATTAAATTTTAAAAGATTGAAAGAATGTGTATGATATTATACTATTTTTTTTTTTTTAAAGAAAATAATATTCGCCTGTTACAGTTCGATGCATTCTTAATTCGCTTTAATGCGAAATTAATTAAACTTTACTATTCAAACTTCCTCGATAATTCACTTGTAACTGATTGGATATCTGTTATCAGAAGAAATACGTGAGAAAAAAAGTAAAATGACGTGAATAAGAAATATTCGACTTGAATATTAAATTTCATGATACTTTTCCCATTCTTTCTTCAGTAATACTTTTGTAACATTATGAATCGAAAAATCTGATTATCAAAAATACGATAATTAGTATTATGTGTGGGAATTTCTTGACAAACAAAAGTGTTCCTTTAATTTCAACTCGTAATTTGAATGATTTTTCAAACTTACTAACTTTTGTTAATTTAAGTTTGGTTGATGATAATAGTCGCATGATTGTTACTTTTATTACCTAATTAAGAAAGTGATGATCTATGATATATAGGGAAAATCTTTTAAGGTTTGAAAAATGTTAGCATTTGTTTGCTTTGGTAATTTTTAATCAAATTTCAATCAATATATTGTTAAATTTGATTGATAGACTAATAGGATGGGCTGAAATTGTGGTTTTTGTACCTATTCCGTATGATACTTTTAAGAATCGTTTTATGAAAGGAATACAGTAGGATAATTAGACAAAAAGTTGAAGATGAAAGATCTGAAAGATCCAGAAGTTCATCACATTCATTTGGACAGCTTTTCTATTCGAGATTTACATCTATCGAATTCAGCTTGTTGAGATGCTTAATTTCTGCAAATCTAGCTGGAATGGAATTTAGTTTTTCTAACATGTTTTATTCATTTATATATTTCAAAATAGAGCTATTACATAAAAAGTGAAAAAAAAAACTGTAAATGCAGAAATCAATTGCGAAATTTAGATTTTATTATTGATTTTGGATTGACAACCTAAAATATAAGTGTTAATTGAAAGAAGAATATAATTATATTGTTAGCAATGAAGAAATAATTGAAACAAAAAATTAGTTTCCAAAACTTTAGTACTTAATATCTTTATACCGCATCTATACTCAAACGGTATATTTTATTAGCATGATGAATGTGGAAGTAATCCTATGAAAATTGACATTAAAAATTTAGAGTTAGCTAAGCGTATTTTGAAAGTCCCGCGCTACTATTGAATTTTTAATAGATTTCTTCTTTCTTTCCATATTTTGAAATCTTGAAAAATATAATCGAAAATGAGCTAAATTATTATTAATTTACATTTTCCTTTTTTACATTTATGATCAAATAAGAGTTCTACATTACCACTTGATACTATATTCTTTGAAAGAAATCTATTTCTCATATATCCTTCAGAATGCATCCTTCAATTCATAATTCAAATTTTCAGTCATCCATAAAATGCCACTCTTTTGATTTCATTTTACTACAAAATTGCTCTCCTGGAAATATCCCTTTGCTTTCGTTATTAGTATTCCATATTTAATTCGTTTTTCAATAATGATAAATTTGAGAGACTAAGTTATCACATAAAATATCACTGATAGTGAGTGATATTCGTATCTTTGAAATATTTTTAATTTCAACGAACTATCTATCTTGAATGAAAAAAATTGAGAGTTTTCATTGTTAATTCTAATACTATCTGGCTGATATAAGCATAGCTAAATCGATTAAAACCCAATAAATTGTTGGCCACATTTATCTTTGGATACAAATATTTTTCTTATTAATTACTGTCACTCACCTAACCATTAAACTATGAAAATAAACATTGAATATTGAATTATGGGAGGAAAAAAAAAAAAGGAAAAAACAAGTTAAATATCTATGAGAAATGTAAAATAGCTGAAAAACAACAGAAGTAAAGTTTTTATTGTTGATTTTTTTGCTATTTTAAAATTCAATTCTTTTAATTCAATTGACGCTTGATGCAAATTTGGTTGGAGATTCTTACAAAGATGGATGCAGTTAGGAGGTTGGTTGTAGTAAGAATTGAAAATCCAGTGAAATATTACATAAATACCAGTAAAAGCTATAAAATGTTTCAGAAATTATCCAACTTTCGTTAATCTTCTTGAAAATTTTTTAATTTACTTTGCGAAATTTAAAATAATATTCCTAAAATTAATACATATATAATATAACATGAAATACATTTGTAAATAAAATATCAACATAAAAATTACTCGCCAAACAACTTCTTATCGGAATAATATCACTAATTAAATTTATTTAATTAGACTACATTTATTGCAATGCTTTTCATTGAGACCATTATTGCTTTTAATTGTGTTTCAAATAGGAGCATCTCAAAAGCTCCAAGTTGGAAATTTGGCTAATTTAAGGCTCGAAAGATTTGAAAAGTTGAAAATTAGCCAGAGATAAGCATAAGTTTTACTCTGCTAGGCCTTTCCCTCTTCCTTACGCAATGCGCCTCTTTTTGTTTACTCATTAGGACCAATGAAATAAGCTTTTCATAGCCTACCAATACTTCTTTTTTTCTGTTTACAAATGATTTTTCTATTGTCCAGAAATTCCAAATTTCATCATTCAAACCTTTCATTTAGATTTAGATTATTGAATACTTTTTTGATTTATCATCAATTACTTAACTTCTCTTCACTAGACATCACTTCGGACAAGAGATCAGATGATCAAACGTAACAGTAAATGTTGACAGGGTAATTAGTTTGATTGTAAAGTTTGAGAATATAAACATCCGGCTGAATCGATTCCGGAAATAAAATAGAAAAGTAACAACTGATCAATAAATAAACCAAATTGTTATTAGGTTAGTTTTTATTTAATTAACTTTGGAGCTATAGAATGTTTATTTGATGAAAATTTATGGATTAGATTCAAATTTTTATTAGGAATTTGTTGAATTATCGTCATTCAGTTAATAAAAAAAAAAAAAACTGAAAGAAGATTTGTTTTAGCATGATTAATTTGCTAAGTGTTTCGTTAGACTTAGTTGAAAAAAGTTAAAGTGTACTACTAGCAAAATGAAATGTGAAATGAATTCAGTTTTTTCAACAACCGAAAACTGATAATATTAATGCTGAAGAATTTTAATTTCTGAAATATCACGAAAAATATTGTAAATAGAAAATAGATGTAGCAAATAAATGCGTCGAAATATGCATATATGTATATGATGAGAATTGAAATTTTGTTATTTAAAAAATAAATTCTCCCCCATTTTGTATTAAATAAAGGTAAAAGATGTGATGATCGGTAAGATCAATCATTTGGTTATTGTATCGTAGAGAAAGGATATATGTTATTTCTCGTTTTATTTTGCATAAAGCTCTCAGGCAATAGAAAGAGAAAATGTTCACTGCTAAAAAAAAAAAAAGATTTCATTAGCATAAATTGCTTGTTTAATTGGTTAGCTCGTTGAATCATCCGATATTTTATTTGAGAAAATAATTTAATTAATTAATTAATTAAGCCAGTATCTTAAATAGAATATCCCAATTGCAGTCCTTTTTTATCATTTTCATCTACTAGCTTATTAATAATTTTAGAAGAAATATTATCTCTTAATTTTAAAATAAAACCGTTAATTTACAATTACCAACAACAATGTAGTAAGAAAAATAATGTGATATTGATTTTACGTAGATAGTATTTATCATAAAAATTAATTAAATTATGTAGTTTGAATTCTCATAACTTAATTCTAACTTACAAATTGTATGTTAGTAATGATAAATGAAGAAATTAAAAGTTCAAATAGAGTATGATATAAAATTAATTTTTCGTAAAAATTTTAAAAAATGAACTTCTAATATTATACCTATCAAATATTATAACGATCTATTGTTCGATATCGAAATTATTACGTAATATTGAATTTATTATTGATAATTCATTTAATTTGTTCAGTTAGATAGATCAATTAGTTTTTTTTTTTTTTTGCATTCAATTTGCTGGCTTAGGATTAGTTTCAACATTGTATTTTTGGATTAATTTGATTTTTTGCTTGAAAGTAAAAAATTTTTAGTTTAGTATAATATTAGATTTGATATTGTTTTTATATCGAAATAAAAAAGAGCAGAAGAATTTTTGTTATGAAATAAAAAAAGAAAATGTTGTGCTAATTTATATTAGGATTAAAATTATATTAAATTAGCAATCTTATTTTGTTTAAATTTGTGTTTGATAAAGTAATTTCAGAGTATATCTGTTGAAAGATTTGATAAAGTGTTAAACGATATATGCAATCATTGATCAGTTGGCGAATATATTAATTCTGATCAAATGTTTTTTTTTTTTTTTCTTTTAATTTCCCTTCAAAAATACTTTTTTTCTGGATACAAAAATAAATCTGACATATATTTAGATTTTACAACTGTTAATGGATGAATGTAGTAAACAAAAACGTGAATAACAAGGTTAGCATCAGACAAACAAATAAGGAGATAGCTAATAGAAATGATAGTGATAGTTTGCTGATAACAATGATAAGAGGAAATACTTGTGCTCAGAATCGTAAACAATAGCAATAATTATTACAGTTCCTTAATTTTTTTGCAAAACAAATGTATTTTTAGTTTGCTTCGAAATGAGAAATTCACTAATATTTGTTGAAATTTGATAGTCTAAGTGATGATATCTTTTTCATCTGAACATAGTTATTTCTTCAAGGAAGCAATTTCAACATGGTGAAAAAACAAAGTGTCAAAAAATAAGTACAAATTTAGGGCAGTGGAAATTGAGAAAAAGCATTCTAATCGACGGATATTCCTCAATATATATTCAAAAAAAATACATTTAATTCTTTCAATCATCAAATTTTTAATTCTTTTCCTCACTGTTATTTTCTATTTCCCAATAACTATTCTGTACTTTCATTTAAGAAATAATTATAATCTTTGGAAGTGAAGAAAGAAAAAGAAGATTTCTCGCCATTTTGTTAAATGCGTAGTAATATTTAAATGCGTATCAGATATCTAATAATGATGAATATATCGAAAAATACTTGTTGGAATTTAAAATTAAAATTTTTATTGAAACTTTTTTTGAAAAAATAACCAAAAAACAATTATGCTGAATATAATTCTTCTAACAGAAAGAGCTTTTCTATTCAGTTTCCCTTTCTATAAAAGTTAAAATTTTGATTTAACTGTTTAGTCTTTAAAATCGTTTGCAATCAATTTTATTATCATATGTAAATGTAGACAAATTGTTTAAAGGAAACGTGGAAAAATTGAAATTGTAATACATGAGATTAATTTTAGACTAGTTTCAAAGCTTAATTAGGCGCAATTAGTTAAATTCATAAATGACTTAGCTAATAGTGTTCAAAAAATGAATTTCATTTCGAAAAAACTAAATAAATTTTTTTTCCTAACAAAAAACTGAAAGATTGTTTTGAAATTTGAATCTGTCAGAGTTTAGAACTGAAGGAAAAATCACTTTTACTTTTTTGTTTATTTCAAAAACTTACTCCCGTATGAATGCTCCAAGTCGTGTTAATTTTAAAATTTCAAATTTCTAATATTTAAATACATTGAAAGATAAATTTTTTTAAGTTCCATTCTTTCGAATCTGCTAGAGACTTTACATTTGCCATCCAGAAATAAATAACAGCGACTTGGAAAGGAAAATTAGAAGATGTTGAGGAAATATCGGTTGGTTGAAATTTAATTTTCAGAAGCATAGCCAAATTTTGAGCAGTTGGTAGATTTAAAGTAAATGTATTTGAGGGATAGCAGTATGATTAGAGAGAGCTAAATTGACATATTAGCTTACAGATCACATGATAATCCATAAAATTCGGAAACCGATCAGATCAATAGCAACAATGTCACTTTTAATCTCTCAAACTACAAACTTGACTTCATATCATAGATTTTAGTTTATTAGTACTTCTATCAGTGGTTAATGAACTTTGACACAAGCGCCATATCTATTTACCAAAACAATATGCAAATGAAGTAAAATATGACAGTGTAACCCATACTTTGTAGTTTGTGAAAATGAAATCAATTTTAAATGATCCATTTCTTGTTGCATCTATGATTTGCATATTTTTATTTCATTTCCTATAACTGACAGCGATATTTACTGCAAAATAAATTGGTACGCGGAAATCCAATTTTTTTTTTTTTTATTGATTCTTTTAATCGAAATTCAGTTAACTTCGAGCGATAACACTCATTGCTTGTAACAAATTTAATTTGAGCAAATGTTTTATTGAATTTAAGAGAACGGAAGTGACGTAATGAGATTTAAAATTTGTCTAAAGACCATGAGTAAAAGGAACATAAAAAACAAAACATTTTGTTTAAAAACTGTAGGTTTGAGATCTTTTTGAAAACTTATTTTTCCAGATTAATTAATTTTTCGGAAATTTGCATTTACATTGATTCTATTCAAATTTGAACGAAACAATCATTTTGAGTTGATTACACTATAATTTACTCAAATAATTGTGATGTAAATGACAGCTGTATGCATTAAGATAGAGATGAAAGTTGTCCGATGAATTATAGTTGACGAAATTATCATATTCAATCAACTTGTTCATTTTAAAATAATCATTGATTATCATTTGAAAAAAATAAAAAAAAAAACTTTTTCTGGCAAAAAATACTAATGGAAGAAATGAATCAACGGAGTAACAGAATTTGCGGCATTTTACGCCGTCGTACATTTTTTGCTTACTTCGAAAAGGTAAGTTTTATTAAGTATGAAAATTTGCAGAATGTGATTTAGAAGGATCATTTTAACTAAATTATCCTTTAACTAAGAATTGGCTTAACTAAGTGATTGTCCCAAATTACATTCCGCAGAAAAAAAGGACAGAAAAGTGAAAGGCAGTTGACGTTTATAATTACCTGAAAAGCTTTAACTTTACTCATATCAGTACGAAGTTGGAATCTTGCAATTTTAGAATCATAGTTGAATAAAATTTCATTTTTGAAAAATACCAAAAATTTAAGTGTGAAACATAACTTGCTCTTTCATTTCATGCTTGAAAGGTTTATTAAAAAAGTTTTGAAATATTTAAAATTTGCTAATCACTTTTGCAGTATTATCAGTAGCGATAAATGCTGTTTTATTATGAACAAATTTCATCAAATCAATATATTAGATATAACTTTCAATAGGAAATAATTTATCCGAAATTGAAGTGTATGATATATGGGAGAATTTAATGGAAATTTTGAGAGAAAAAAAAAAGTTATGTTATTTGGAATTTTGTTAATCATATCGAAATTTGTAATTCGTATAGTTCAAAGAAGGTGGTTGTCGAATAATGTTGGTTAAGCTGAAGCTAATATAATAATATAATATACATTTTATACTTCTCTTCTACTTCTCCTCAAAATCAAAACTGATCAGCTTTTATCTTCTTTCTCTTTCTCTCTCTTTTTCTTTTTTCCTCTCTTCCTCTTGCTTTAACTTAAATAAAAAGTATGAAATTAAAGCTATGATATTCTAGTTTCAACTGCTTTCAATGATGTTTATTCAAAATAAATCGCAGTGATCATCCAATATTTGCAAAACAAATACTAAATATCAATACTAATACTACTACTACTACTAGTAGTAGTAGTAGTATTAGTAGTATTAGTAGAAGTAGTAGTAGTAGTAGTAGCAATTTGGAAGATCCTTAAATTATGATTTTCGTTGAGAGAAATAAATCATCGCGCACACTTATCTTCTTTCAACATACTTTTTTTCAGAATGTTGAATTGAATTCATTCTGGTTAACTTATATTGTTTTACAATTTTCATTTCTTCATACCATAATACAGTTAATTGGAATATTTATTCATCATTTTCAATTCTAATTTTACCATTTATCATATTGATAATATGGTGGATGAAATGAAATAAATGAGAATTACTTTGATTTTTTTACATTTTTCGTTACTTTCATCTACTTGTTGAAGTTTTAATTTTATTTTCTACACAAATTATGATCAAAAAAAAAAAAAAATTGTTGAAATTTTTAGAGTTAATTTAGTCGTATTGGTTAATTGATGAAAATATGTTAAGTGATTTCTTATTAAGTATAGGTAAGATTATCATTAGCAAACAAAATGAGCAAACTGTGGAGTTTTTTTTTTTTTTTTTTTTTTTTTTTGTTATTTTTATTTTATACTTGTTAAAGAATGCTCATTCTATTTCAAAATACATTCTAATAATGATGCTAGTGGAATGAATGACAATTTCAAATTTTAAATTTCAAATTTTAAACCCCTAATGCTGTTATGTAAGCAAAAATCATTTCAATGCTTTATCTCTCAAAATTTCTTCACACCCTTCGATCGTTCAACAAAACATTTCAGTTGTTTCAGTTATTATGCAGAAGCTATCATATCACTACTGTTCCCTAAGTAATAAATCATTTTCAATTCTTTTGAACACTTTTCATTGATTTATAACTTGCAATAACTGTTGCTACTAAATCTAAATGAATTTATCATATCTTGACACTAATTACTAAAGTAAAATTTTAGCTAATTAAAATTTGAGATTACAAGAATTGATGAAATTAAAATGTATTTAGTGTATTTACCTGAAAACTATTATCATTGAAGCTAAACGAATATAAAAGAAAAGAGTAAGCATTTAGAAGATATAAAGAGTTAACTTTTTTTTCTCTCTCTCTTTTAGCATCATTTTCCAAAAATTCTGACATTTCTTTGCTTAAATTTCATCTTTGAGCTTTCAACTTTCAGATATTTACAAATTTAAATTTTATTTCATCACAACATCTTAAAGCTTATAACTTATTTTGTTTGAATTCTTAAAGCGAATAGAGAAGGGTAAAACATATAGGTCAAATCGATGATATTATCAAATAGCTTCTTCTATTCTATTATTACGTCGGTATTATAATGTTAAAAAATCATTGCCGTTTATCTGTTTAATTGATGAGCTTGATAGATAGATGATGAGTATGAAAAGTATTATTAGACTGATCAATCTTAATTAGTTTACGGTTACATTATCACATACGGACGGAAAACGTACGTGTACTGCATTAGACAGCTAAATGTGTTATTAATATTTAGTGTTAGATATTATTCAAATATCTTTTGAATATTTGTGACATTACAAGAACAAAAAAAAAAAAAAAAGGATGCTATTGAAAATTCAAAATTCACTCATACTTCATCTTTACAGTAATACCTTATTTTATTTCACTCCAATTTTCTCAACAGAATGAACATTTCTCAAGTTGAAAAATTAAAGTTTTGAAGTATACTGTGTTGCATCATTAATTTTAATGAATGCATTAAAACATCTCAAATCTAAAATTTCAATCAATTCATTGCAATCAATCTTTTTATCAACTCAACTTTACTACCTGCTGTTGACGATCACTTTCAACATGTTTGCAAATTTTCTTGAAAATATTCGAAATAAACTTCTCTTTCTTTCTCACTGATAAAAATAATCAATTATTTTACCATCTTTAAGTATTTATTTTGCTTTCTTCTCTGTCACTGATGAATTTACTAATTTTACACTTTTTCGTATGTTCTATTTGCAATTGTCATCACTCCCTTTTGTTTTCTGCCATAATAAAGAAATTTTTCTCAATCTTTTTTTAAAGTGAACTCATCTCAATGATTATCTACAATTTCAGTTATCATTCTAATCACCGATCTTTCAAGCAGAAAATATCATTTCTTTCAGAAAATTTAAAAATAACTGATCATCATGTTCAGATATTTTTGGTAATTTACTGTTTTAAGCTTTTAATTTAAACAGTATTACAGTGTGACGATGTCGAAATTTCATCATTATCAGAACCACTTTTCCTCATATATTAGTGATAATAGTACATTTGCTTAAATTAAGTTACATTATTTGTTGTATGTTTTAAATTAGTTCGTTTTGAGATATATGACAATTGAAATTATTATATTTCTTTCAGCGACTCTCTCAAATGTACTATTTTTTTTTTTTTCTTTTTTGTTTTTAATCAAACTGCTCTTGAAATTTTTTGAATAAATAAAAAACTATTTAACATAAACATGGAAATATATGTGAGAAAATATAAAATGTTGAAAACTGAAATTTAAATAGAACTGTCTTATTTTTTCTTCCTCATCACTTTTGTACAAATTTCATTCATAATATCAACAATTTCATATTCATTTACTATCTGAACATTTATCAATAAGCCGGTATTCTTTTGTTCTTAATTAACTTCTTTGATATCACGATAAAATTCTACTCAAATTTTTATTTTCAACACGGCAACATTCTTCAATTTGGAATTATAGGTAAATATGAAAAGAACATTACTTAAATTGTTTGAAAAAAAAAAATTAGCAATCTTTTTATGCTAGAATTTTAACATAACTATGAAAAATTCGTTCTGTTAGTGAAATTTGCTTAAATCATCAAAATGGTTTTGTTTCTGAAAAAAGCGATTTGAAATTTTTAAATAGTTAACTGATATTTTAGTTACTTCACAAAATTGATCAAAATTTTTTTTGTTGAATTGCTTGAAAAATGTAAAATAATAAAGCTTTATAATGCAATAAAAAAAGTATGAGCAAATCATACATTAACTTTTAATTCGATGATTATTCAATTGATAAAACTATCATTTCTTTAATAACCATCTTTTATTAACACTTAACACTAAAGCAAATCATTTCTGATTTGGGAGAAATGATCGGTAAAGATCGATAACAATTTCATCAAACTATAACAAAATTTTAAGTATCTCAACGAAATTTATATAAAGATCGAAATTTTCCATTATAATTCAAACAATAATTTTGACAAAACTAAATATCGAATTTTATTCCTGTGCTTCGTAATGTTGCAGATGAGGTCAACTTATTTTAATTTTGCTAAAATTACATAGGAAAAGAAAAAAAAATTAGGAATGACTTGAGGGTAAAAAAAAAGAAAAGAAAAACAAAGTTTTAAGTGCAATGAGAAATGGGAAGAAATTGTTAATTTGAATTTTTCTACAAATAAAGAAAAAAAAAAACGTTTTTAACAATTGTTTTTATTCAATTTTTCATCTAAACTTATTTTAGTCACGAAAAATATTTTCTTTTTTTCCCCTTCTGACATATCATTAATCTTTCCTTTCTTCCTTCTTTCATATTATCATTTATTATTCATTTCTCTCATCAAATTTTATTCATTCCTTTTGAACATAAATTCATTGATGATAACTGATCCTGATTGATAATAATTAATCAGTATTCGCTAAATTTTTCCTGGTGCAATCTTATAGGAATTAAACAAATGCTATTAGAAATGAATTTCTAACTTCTATTCCAAAATGAGTAAAGAAAAAAAAAATGAACGAGAAGGAGAGAGAGAGAGAGAGAGAGAAAGGAAGTGGAAAAAAATCATTTCAGGAAAAAATAAGGAATTGGAAAAAGAAATAATTTATTGTAATAAAAAGCTTTTTGAATAGGTTATACATATTTATTGAAATAAATCTTAACAGAACTTGTTAAACTTTCTTCCTTACATTGATTGATTGATTTATTAATTAGTTCTGCTGGATCAATTTACCTCACTATCAATTGCATTTAATTTCAGCAAAACGATCGAAATATTTCTGTGTGCGATCTGATATTTGCTGTATTTTTTGGATAATTCCGATTGTATTGTTCCTGTGAAATTTATAAAACGGTGGAGAAATTTTATGGTAATGAAGGAGAAATTCAACATAATTGTAAAGAAAGAAATGGTAAGTGTAATAATGTTAATAATGCTTAGAACATTAGATATTTTCATTTACAACATTGTCGTATGATTCGTCAAATAAACTTATTCTTTTTCGATAATATTGATCATCATCAATATAACATGTGAAAATCTTCGTCGATTTACATACATTACTGTAGAAGCAATAATTTAATTTAACTTTATTTACTTAACGAACAGATTGTATTATATGTAAATTAGAAATTTATGATTTTACTTTAAAATAAAATATTAAAAGAGTCTAAAGAAATGTTACAAATTCATTGATTGCATTGAGATTTTGTATTATCCTCAAATGACAAACATTTCCTTTTCGTATCATATCTATTCTCATATAATACACTATACTGATATCAGCGGATCGTTATGATAACAATGAAATGAAATGATTTATTTGTTGTTAAATAATAAAGACATTTTTAGCTCAAAAAAGTTACTCTATTGCTTCAAGAAGCTGTTAAATTTTTAAATTACTTTTAATTTCTCATAAATTCATAGGCAAAGGAGAATTGAAAAAATAACATAAACTATGCAGCGACTAGTTCAAAGTTTTTTTTTTTCACTAAATATCTTAGTTTTACAACTTTTTTTTCTTCTTTTTGTTGATGAAAATGAAATTTGAGAAGTTTTGTAATCATTTTTTGACGGAATCTTTTTATAATTTTTCTTTTTGCTGCAATTTCCATTTTTTTTTTTTTTTTTTTGCAACTAAAAGAGCTAAATCTTTTTCAGTTGAATTAATTTTTTACTGATCATTGATGTATTACTATTATATTATTGCATAACAAAACTTTTGATACTGCAATCAACAACTACTGCCATATTTTTTTCATATTTTTTGAGATTTTTGAAATAGAATTTTTCTTAAATGTAGAACAAATTCAATTTCTTCATTGGTTTTGATTTATTGCAAGTGAAATATCACAATTCAAAAATGTTACTTAAATAGTCGAATTTAGTAACCATAAACCTTAAAAATGCCTCGTTTACCAGTACTATTATCAAAAATAATATTAAATAACTTTTCGAGAATAATTTTTCAAAACATTATTTCTTCAATATTGTTCATAAAAATTGGCCAATTTGTTTCTGTTCTTTTTTTTTTTTTTTTTTTTGTTTAGCATATTTGCTTAGAAAAAGTGTAATTTGATCCCTGTTGCATGGTAGCATTTCTATATTTTCATTTATCTAAAAATAACTTTCAAATGGATAATTTTATGCAAGTAAACAAATATATGCAAATTTTGCTATAATGTTTCAGTATTAATCTATCCATATCCATAATTAATTCAAGAAATTCTGCTATCTTCATATCAATGCAAACTACTTTCGTTTCCCTGATGAGATCACGGTTTTCTTATTATGGTTTGTTTTATAATTAGGATATTTTTACTTACAATACTTTATGCAAAATCATATTTTACTGAATTTGCATAACGAAAAGTTAATTTTTCATTTGTTATGAAAAATTGTTGGAAATTCATATAGTATATGAAAATATGCCTGATTTCTCGAAGCATAAATTCTTAAACAAATCCAAAAATTTCGAAGTTTTTACTTGAATTTTGCATGAAATTTGAAAAACAAATGATTATTATAAGTTAAAGGAACTTTAAAAGTGAAATTTTTGGAGACGTTTTTAAGATGGGCCTAATCATTTACTTTAATCTTCATCTTTCTTTGCTCTTCAAAAAATTTTCAATAATCATTGTCCATGCTATTGAATTAGAATTTTTTTTTTTTAATCCATGAAATGACAAAATCGCCAGCTATGATTTATTTCTGGATGTAATAGTCAACATATGTAAATTTTTTTCATCATATTCAAATATCAGTTTAACTAATGCCTATCATTTTCTTCTTCTTCTTCTTCATAAATTAGAAAATAAATTTTCTAATTTAATCTGATCGAAATGCTAAAATGATATGATATTTTGCAAATATTCCTCTCGAGAATTATCCTGAAATTAGTCCCAATTGATGATCTGTTGAATAAATGGCAAGCTCTTACAACGGGGCGTATCAAATATGAGCTCATCTTATCGACAACAACGCTACTAAGCTTTAAGAGCTTAAATTACCAAGCATATTTAGGGAAATAGTTTTTCATCTCTTTTCTGTTTAGCTAAAGCTTTCATCTTGCAAAAGGAGAAAGCACATTAGTGAAAGCTTCTTAATGACAGACTAAAAGCTTCATTTGCTAATGCTTCATAACTATTACCATTCAATCGTTTCCACACTTCATTTTTTTTTTCACATCACACAGTACCAATGAAGCTATTTGTACTTTTCCTAAATCTGCTTAATGTATCAGTAATTAAGCGTTAATTTTACATTTTGGTCTAAATTAAAAAAAAAAAAAAACTATCATTTGCATTCAATTAATTTGCAAAATTTAAAAATTGATATTCATTTGTTTCGATTTAAATTTTTATTTTATTTGCATACATTTATTATATTTCTTATTTTCTGTAATTTAGTTCTATTGTCAATGTAAGATAACTTCGTGCTTTTAGTCAAATTTGCAGTTTTTGAAACGATTGAGGCGGAATGTTAAGCTATTTTAACACTTTTGCACTGGGGAATTTACACCAAAAATTTTCGAACTTAAAGTCTGGCATTGTTCCAATTAGTGAATACAAATTTATTGCAAATTTTTTTTTGCTATAGAAAGAAATTTTAAGTTCAATTTCTGTTAAAAAAAAAAAAATAAATAAATAGTAACTGTATATTGAAAATTAATCTATTCTCCAATATTTTCTAACTATATGTTCCCATATGCAAATTTTCGAATATATGCTTGAATATGTGGATTTTTTAATTATATAATTTTACTATATCATATATTTACTACTTATTTATCATTTGGAAAATGTTATGAGTCAAAAATTGAATTAATGTAATTAACAGAGGAAGATAAAATTCCCATATGAAAAGTCGCCATATATGCTATACGTTTTCGTATTTATCCACGATGGCTTGCTAACATTAGGTATTACGTTTGAAACGTATAGAAAGTTTTCTACACGTATTTACGTAAATAGAAATGTTTGTATTGGAAACTAATTAAACCATAGCTTTGTGATTTTAATTATGAAAAAATCAGTAGGAATGAGGTAAGTTGACACTTTGTGACGAAAAAAAAATTAAGTGACAATTGCAGCAAGAATTTCTAAGCATAGCTGTCATTAGCTTATGGCCAAGAAATTATCACTAAAATCGACATGTAAGTTGTGTTCTTGTTTGGATCGTATCGGAATATATTTGTATATGTATTGATTAAAATATTTCATTAAGAGTATTGATCGACAAGTTTTCATTCATTTTTATTAGCAGTATTTTCTTTAGGTAAGATTAATTTTAAAGTCAGAATAAGACATTTTGGAAATTTTATGGAGGAAAAAAATTGGAAAGAGAGGAAAATTATTCCCATGAAAATTCTCGTTAAAATTTGATATGCAAACTAAATCTCTTCGTTTTTTTTTTTTTTATGGTTCCAATTTATTGATTTAAAAAAGAAATTGTTTTAAAATCTATTTATTGCTACCACAAAAAATAGTTCAGTAGTCATTCTATAATTATTATTAAGTTTCGAATAATTCCTTGAAGCAATTAATTAGTTGTGTTTGTTTAGAACTTTTAAGATTCTAAGTATTTCGCCCGTATTTCAAGATTTCGCAGAATAATCCTTGTTCTATGATTCAATTACCAATCACAGGATCGCTTTTCAAACACTCGGTGAACTATTAATAATTACCTCTAAATGTTACACCTTTATAGAAGCAAGATGATAAAATTTGGTGCTTTTTTACAAAAGAACTTTTTCGGGATGAAATTTAGAATTGGAATTAATGAAATGATTTATTGTTGTATAAGTTGGTATTGCATAATTTTTTCGTATTTAACCAATTATTATAGTGATGTTAGGAATTTGCTTATCATTTTCGTTAAAAATATGAATTAAAATAATTTCTCACACGATTGGATTCATTTTTTTTTTTTTTTTTTTTGAAATTTAAAATTTCAATTACCACTCTTCCTATTAATTTAGCTGCAAAAAAAGGTAATAAAATACTAAAAGAGAAAAGTGTTTACGTTAAAATTTGTTGGAAAATTGATGTTGTAGTATTTTTTTTTTTGCAAAAATCTTCTTTCTTTCAATTGCTCGCTTAATTTATATCACAGACATTTTTCCAAAAATGAATACCATTTAATAAAAATAACACAACAAAAATTATTGTTGAAAATTATCTGTTGAATTAATTATCAATTTTTCTTTTTTGAAAAGTACAATTAAAATTAATTTTCTTTCTTCTTTGTTCATCTTTTAACAAAATTTTTAAAAGGAATTACTTTTGCATGTAACTCATTGAAATTTTCACGGAAATTATCCATCATTATCAGATGTTGATTATTATCTTCATATTGCTTTGCAAATTTCCATTTTAAATGCTTTTAAAAGAAAAAAAAAAAAAAACTGTGTAATATTAACAGGAAAATATTTCAAAATTTTTGAAGAAAAATTCATCTTTTTTTTTTTTAATAAAAGAATTATTATCATCTTTTTAATCAATGTTCATTTCAATTTCTTTCAATATTCTTCTATCAATCACTCTATGATATTACTTAAGCATTATTATTTTATCAATAAATCATAATTTTTCAATTGATTTTTTATTTAAATTATTATTATAAATTAATCAAGAAATAACTTGATAATTAGATGCAACATATAAGCTTGCTTTATTATTTTTTTTTTTTTTTAATGATTCATAATCTAAGCTCCTTTATTATACTAACATTTCATTTCATTGATAAATGAGTTTTTTTAATCAATGAGTTGTTCAATTAATTATTTGCAGTACAAATCGATCAAAATTTGGACAGTAAATTACAAATCCATCAATTATCATTAGTTTCAATCATTAGTTCAACAATCTTTGAGGATGAGCTTGATTAATTATCACTAAGTAACTTCAATGCTGTACAATATGTAAAGCGTCAGTTGCTACAGATCAAAATATTTTAATCTGCTTCACTTTGAACATCTCCTCCATCTGTTTATGCAATTTAAAATATAGAAGTACTATTATCTAACCTTGTTTTTATCATTAGCTCACATTCTATTAAGCTTACACACTGCAAATTCTCATGTTCATGCTTTAATATATATCTATCGATTTTATTGACTATTAAAAGTTGATTAATTATCTTTTTTTTTTTGTTCAGTTTTGAATATATCAATGGATTGGTTAGATGAACTAAAAGTATGCTTAAATTACTTCATTTTAATTCAATTATTTCCATGTTGAACAAATGTTTTTTCTTTCACTTTAAGAAGTTAACTTATGCAATTTCTGTTTGCCTTAAAAAGTGATGAAATGGTAAATTAAATTTAAGACAAAAATTATCCGATCGTTTATTTTTTAATGTTGAAAAGAATAGCCTAGTATAAAAGAGAATTTATTTTTATGTGAAATGTAATATATTTCCATATCTTAGGATTTGTTTTTATTCCATTTTTAGATTATAATTTTTGAAAATAAGAACAAGTAGGTTCATTAATTTTGCACCTGTCTTTGGGTAAAGCTTAGAGAAATCACTTGCATTTTCAATTATTTTCAAAAACAAATGATACTTGATCATGCTATTTATTACATATCCTCACTTATTTCTAATAATCTTTAAATTCGAATAGATTTATTTGTGCATAATAGAATAACTTTAGGAAAAGTAAGCATTTCCAATAAAGTTTTTCTTTTTTTTTAAAAAAAAAAAAATTATATTCTTTTGATAAATGAAATAATAATGATCGTAATGATAGTTTCGCTTTTCTTATACTTTGTTATTTAATGCAAAAAAAAAAAAGGAAAAGCAAAAGAGAGGCAACCTTGATGTTTATGATAAATAAGCAAAAAGTCAATTTAGGATGTTTTTAAAATACTTCGATTTTTAAAGCCCCTTTTTGGTGGCATTGATTAATGGCCTTACTTCATTGCTTTTAAATTTACATATACCTAACAAATCACTAAAACCTCTTTCTTTAAGCATATTTTTCTTTTGATAGCAAATCTTTCGTGGTTTTTTTTTTTTTTTTTTTTTTTTTTTTTTTGGCTTTTTAAATATCCATTAAGAAAATTTTGGAGAGAACGATTGGGGAAAAAAAAAAGCTTTGAAGTATTTACAAAGGAGAATTTATTGAGCCTAAATGTAGAATAGACTATTTGTGGTTCAAAATTTTGTAGTATCATTTATTTCAAATAAGTAATATTTATTCCAATCATTTCCAAAACAAAGCTTTAATTAGCAGACATTTTAGCAGAATTTTTATTTGAAGAATGTTTTGATTATTTGCATTTTATTCATCTTTCACTTTCCAGTAAAATGTGTAAGATTTTCTCGTAAAAATATAGCTTAAATTAGTGCAATATTTGCTACAATGACTTGATAATGCGGAAAGATATCGCTGAATAATAAAGAAAATAGATGTGAAAATTTCAAAATATGAGAATATTGCTCAACTGACAAATATTTACATTTCTATACTAACAAGTTAGCATTTTTAATAAATAATAATATAATAATATGTTCTCAAATAATTTCTTTACATTTACATATTGGAAATCTTCAATAATGTAGCAAAGCAATATTTCATAATTGGAATATTGGATAATAATCGGCTGATTGCAAACAACAATTATCCACTTTTCCTCCCACCAAAATAGTTTTTTCTTTTCTTCTCATTCTGACATTTCTAATTGAATATTTCATTTCAGATTTGATTTTTTAAAAAAAAAGAAAAAATCTCTTCTTTTGAAAGCAATTTCATTTTATTATTTTTCATATTTCCATCAATATTATCTGATGAAGCTTAGCAAATTAAATTACATTTTAAATAAGAAGGATTTCTCATTGCCTGATCGAAACTCTTAATTTTTTTTTTTTTTCAAAAAGAATCTAAATGCGAAGAATCCTTCTCAACTTCATTTATTCTTGAATAATTTTACTTTTCCTTACTCGAAGAATTTTCAGAAAATATTATGCAAATTTGTTTACATTGAAACGTAAGCATATATATTGAATAATTATTTCAACAATTACCCCAAAAATTTATTAATCAAAAAAAAAAAAAAAAAAAAAGAAAAAAATTCTCATTGTATCACAGTATACTATTAAAAGAATTAAAGTAAAGTTTAGTGTTAAAAGATGATACATTTCGTTGATATGTGGTGGTGTAAACTTTAAAAAATTTTATTTGTTTGAAATTTTTGAAATAAGGAGATTATTTCCAAATAAATGTTTTATGAATGATAGTTTAATCCTAAATTTTCTCAGTGCAAAAATGATTACTTTGCTCAAAAAATTTCTGAGAATTATTTTGAAATGAGCTTTATTTCAACAACTTCATTTTTGTTTCCTTTAAAGCTTAATTTTTTTAACAAAAAAAAAGAAAGGAAAAAGAAAGATAAATTCCAATAATATCCTTAGCTGTCGGTTAGTTTCGTGGTAAATTCATAAGATATGTTGTATGACGTAACTAAATTAATACTAAATTAAATTATTTTACATAGATTTTACTTAATAATCCCCCTACTTATTACCTTAACCTTTGTTTTGGATGATTTATAGCTTATAGCTTAAGTATGAAAAAATCCTTCAAATGTGAGAGTAAGCTTTTGAAATCAATGTATTTAAAATTTTTCATTTTTTTTGATGAAATCTAATAGCAAAGTGATATGATCTGAAATTTGTTTACAGTTATAAATGATAACAAACGTGGCAATTTAAATATAAATTCAATTATAATTAATGCAAAAATGAAAAAAAAAGCGAAATTTCAAAAACATTCAAATTTCATTCGTTTAGTTTTGAAAAATATATTCTGTGAAAATAAATTATTTTCTCACCAAATAATTGTTTGACAAACTACCAACTTGAACTAGGATTAGGTATTCAAGTTAAGTATTCTATTTTATTTCATTTTGAGCTTATTCTCTTCGGAAATTTCATACATGCCATAAATTTCTCATGTTTTAAAAGATTTTTTTTTTTCTTTTTTTTTTTGCTAAATGATTTATTCATTAGTTAATGATAATAGATTCTATTCCAAATTTTAACAATTTTCTCCATTTAATAAGTAGAATTGTAAATCAAATAAATTAGTTGAAATTCTAAAATATTCCAAATCTGTTAGATTGATTATAAATTTATTAAATGGGAAGCTATCATGAAATAATCATTCAATTTATGGATATTTTCCTGAATCTTAGAATATTTCTTAGTTTATTGCTTATTAGCTAGAACAGGTAGAGCATATTTTATGACTAAAATTCTAAACAATCGCTAATCGAATTAATTTTAATGATTAACTAGAGAAAAATGATTAAATTTCGATCAGATAAATCCATCATTCACAATTTAACAAAAAATTTATGATAGAATTGATCTCTTAGCATTGTTAGACACGATTGCGTGCAACTGCAGCATACCTTAATGTTTAATAATCATATCAGGAGGTATGATCCCTCCCCCGATATTACTAAATGTCAGGATTTCTCATATTTATTATTTGAGGTCATGTTGCATCAGTTTGTTATTTGAATGCTATTTATATATAACACTTTCTCATTTGCTCTGAAAAATTGCTCATTAACTTGTCTAGAATACTCATTATCTCTTTGTTGTAAATATTTAAATCATGGAAATTCATTATCCTATATCCAATCTGTCATAAGACAAGAAAGAGTTAGTTGTTTACGAGAATGAATAACTCTTTCATTTGAATTATTTTCTCAATGCTTTATTAAAATTAACATCTAAATTTAACAACAATCTGTTCCGTTTTTTTTCCACTTTTTTATTTCAAATAAAATTATTATCTTTTATCATTATTAATTAAAATAAATTTAAATTTGAAGTGAATGATGAAACATGGGATATTTTCCGGAAAGTATTTATAAAGGATAACAGCTAATTGCTTAATCATGCATTTCCCGTTTCACTTCTTTCATCATCTATTACATAATATTTTTCTTGATTTAGGAATTAATTTCATTATCGAGAGAGAATGATATTTTCTCTATCTTTTATCACTAATCTATCTCTTTATCATTTTTATCATATAAAAATGTTATCCTTCTTTTTTTCATTTATAAATTGATATAATTAACTTTTTTTTTTTGTTCTTTCGAAAGTATCCAAAAATCGACTATTTCCTCAGATTTTTATCGTATAATTGTTCCTTTGGGAAATGCTATATATATATTAGCCTAGCTAAGGCTATAATTTATGAGGCCAAGTAACAGCATGCAACAAAATGAATGTTTAAAATGATTGATAAAATTTTTGTTCGAAAGGAATGGATCTATGAATATATTCGATTTCATTCATTGCTTTCAGTAAAAATGAAAGGAATAAATTTATTTAAACTGGAGCCGTATTTTCTCAAATTATGCAAATTAGCTCCTATGAGTGAATTTAAATCGATCGACATATATTACATTATCTTTTTTGCTCGCTATTACATTTTAGTATAATATATTCAATTGTTAGTGTTAATTTTTTTCATGAACTCTTTAACAATACTCTCTGAAATCTTGCCATCTAATTTCATACAAATTTACTGAATCAATTATAAAAAACATCCATGTCTTTCAGCTTGTTAATTTGCATAAAATAATACCTAAAATTAGTACAACAATGATGAAAATTAAATGAATGAATCTTATGATAGTAATATAATATTACTTTCGTGTAAATAATCTATTTCTAATTTCAATTTATGTATTATCAGCAGCTTTTTGAAACCCTTTAGAATGTTACCTTACAATTTCAGCCAGCTATTTTAGGATCTCTTTCTATAATCTCTATCTAGAACTCAAAAATCAGAAATTTATTTTTCTAATTTAAATACCGACTTCTATAAGCTTATTCTACGGATTTTTTTTTCGCCTTCTTAGATTATTAACAATCATTATTATCGTTGCAGTATCAGCAAATTTTCAATTTCGTCACTTTTCCACCTATTATTACCATATCAAAATCATAAATCATAAAGCTATATGTTTAGATTAAAAAATAGGTAGCTATTTTAAATCTTTTTCAAACCTGTTAAATTTAATTGAATTAATTTCAGTGTAATCTTTTACTCTTGCACAAATCAATTTTTTCCACATTCGAATTTCATTTCTTCCAATCGATTACTGTTTTCTATATCATTAATTATGATTTCAAAGAAAAAAAAAAAAGATTTTAATACTTCCTGAAATACATTACAAAGTGAAGAAAATATGAAATATAGCTTGGCACTTTAAATGCTATCATTCATCATCATACAATAGTCATTACCTTTATTAGATGAAAATTTAATCAACTTCGAATTTCAAAAATCGGTTAATTGCAAATATTTTTCGTAATTTACTAAACTCCTAAAGAGTGAAACATTTTCCAATCCATTATTATAGCTAAGAAGTGTTGGAAAAAAAAAAAGTTTATATTGGAGCAAATTTTCAAACAGTTGGTTTATTTTCAATTGCAAAGAAATGGAAGAGTTGAAAATTGTTGCATTAAATAGTTCATTTGAAATAAAAAACAGTTTTCAAGTCATTTTTTCACAAAAATAAGTTGACAAATTTTGTAACATTTGAAACAAATTTGCATTTTTTCTTCTTTCAACATTTGCTTTTAAAAATACGGAAATAATGAGAAAAAAAAAAAAAGAAAAAAAGAAATTTTGTATAAGTTTGTTGTCAAAAAGGATCAGAAAGAAAGAAATGATATATAAAGTTTAGTTTAAAAAAGAACAGTTCACTTGAACGAAGTGTGAAGTAGATTATTGACAAAAAAAAAACGAAAAAAAAAAAAAAAAAAACTTCAATTTCAAGAAATGCAAACAAAGCACAAATTAACTATGTTTATTCGTACTTATATTTGTTTCCCTCTCTCTCTCTCTCTCTCTCTCTCTCTCTTTACCCTCTCTTTCTCTCTCTATTTCTCATAATTCTTATCCTATTTTGATTTAATAGCGAAGAAATTATTAAAAAACATGTTCGACAGATGCTTTTATTGTATCCTACGAAATAAAAAAAAAAAGCATTTTTGACTACACAGATTTTTCATCATCTCCCCATCCATATTTCTCTCATATATTCATCCTATTCTCTCTCTCTTTCTCTTTTCCTCTCTCTATCTCGCTCACTTTCTCTTTCCTTCCTCTCCTCTTTCTTTATCCAATTTGTATTTTCAAAAAAATTTTCTTTTTAATAAAATGATATTCTTTGAAAATTTTGCAGAATTACTTGATCTAAAAATGCGTACATTTTTATTTCTAATCTTTTATAGAATCATAAACAAAAATGATCAAAGAAATTATACTTATTATCTAAAATGAATTATCATTATGAAAATGATATGAAATCGTTTGATCAAATAGGAATTTCTTCAAGATCCATTATTATGCAAATTTATTTTTAAGCATACAAAAACAAGAAATATTAGGCATAAATCGATTTTTACAAATAATTTCACACTGTTGACATTGATTACAAAGAGTGATGATAAATTGGGACAGAATGATTATCCATCATTTTCAGAACTGTCACATCCATCACTTTATCACATTTTCAGTAAGCCATAATATCTTATCATCAATTTAGCGTCAAAATTGACCAACTGATCAATAGTACATATATCAATCATACCTAAATTTTTTATTTATCAATAAATTTCAATTATTTCATTAAATAATGAATATGATTCAAGTTAGGCTCTAATTTCATTTTTTTTTTCTTCCCATCAAACAAAATTCTACATCTTCCACTACAGATTTTATATGTTCACTATCTATCTATTTAGATTATTTGTTCCAGATGGTAGGAAATAAAAAAGTTAACAATCAAAGGTTAACTTGTAGTCATATGAAATAACAAAATTTTTATAAGTTACTCTATCGGTCTTGCAAGTTTACATTAAAAAAAAAAAAAAGGCAAGAAAAAAGCTACAGTTTTAAGTAGTTCAATTTTCTGCTCACAACCATTTCATATAATTTTGCTCTTCTCTGCTACTTTTTTACGACAATGAATGATCGATCAACATGTTGATACTATTGTTGATTATTGAAATATTAGATGATTCCCTAATTACTATAAATTGGTTTTTACAATATCCCTAAGATTTTAACATCAATTATTGCGTAAGGAAATTTGTTTAAATTTAGTCAAATCATATTGTAAAGAAATATGATTTGACAGATCAAATCATAAAAATGTCTAATCAGATAACATAAATTAAGATTAATAGGAAAATTTCATCTCTTCACATATATCTTTTTCATAATTGTAAAAATTCTGATGTTAAATTAAATTATGAATGTCAAATGTTAAAAATTAACGAATTACTCCTATTAATTCCTATTAATTTTTCCTAACATTGAACCAAAAACTTTCACTAATTTCAAATGGCTAATGGAATAGCATAAGTAATTATTGGATTGTACATATTTAATTTCACAAATTTCTTTCATCGTTTTTTTTTTCTGCCAAAATGAGATAATTTGATTACTTGCAAATGAAATGTTTGTTCTTTGGGTAATATCGTTGTTTGGCATTGTCAAAAATCTGTTAGATGAAGTAGGAAATTGAAAGAATAACGAAATTTGAATCATTTTACAGAATAATTCAAAAATAAATTTTTTAACAGTAATATTTCTTATATTTCTATAATTTAAATCCAAAAGAAAAATAATTTGAATAAAAAGAATTACAATTTAAGGTTATTAAACTTAAATGATTGATTGGAAATTCATTTAAATGATTGATTGGATCGTTTGGAAATTCATTCTTTAAAACTTACTCTTCCACTCTAGAAACTTCTACTTGAAATTAAAAACAGAGTAAAGTGGAAACAATCAGTGAATAGAAATTAAATTAATTAAATGTTAATTGTGTCCATTTCTATTAAGTACGTTATGCGCATTGCTACCATTAATATGCAATAAACATACAAATTATTCAAAGTTGAATTAGTTCATTAAGCATTGATAAATTTTGACTAACTTTGTCTCAAATATTAATTTATTATTGTTTATGTCAAAATATTGTATCTGTTGTCTAATTTTAATTTTCAAACTGAATTTGATTCGACATTTGATTCTAATTAAATTTAATACCTCTCAAAAACAAAATATTTAGGAATAAAAAAAAAAACTATAAGAAAAAACTATTCGCAAAGATTGAAAAAATTTTGCAAAATTAAAAAAAATCCTTCATCCTTGCCTATCTTTTCACTGTATTTTTTACCATATGCGCTTATCCTACCACTTCTTCCAATCTAATTTTGATCAGCCTGATCACATTTCCTTCCATCAAGACATTTTTGAAAATTCAATTATCATTCCTTTACATTTCATACCAAATCTAATTATTTTTATCTCAGGACCTAAAACAAAAATATTGTCCAAGAAAAATTCGATTATCGTTCCATCGGCTTTTATAGCTTTCAAAGAAAAAAAAAAAGAAACGTAACTTTCTTTCGTAATTTGTTTTTCCATTTTTTGATTCAAAAAATTTGCAGAAATAAAATATTTGTTTTGTTTTCCTGCAATTTTTACATATTTCTGTCTAATTTTCTGCAATGAAAGAAGATCAACTTGTATCCATCATTTTTTTCTTGTCCAGCACAATAGCTTCTCATGAAATTCTCAGGAAGATTGAAACAAATTTTGCAATTTTAAAATTGACTTGAAATAGCGAAATTGAAAAACCAATGTTATATTATTTAAAGAAAAAGTTATTCCATAGAAGTTCCAAATATTTTTTTTTCTCTCTTTACTTTGTGTAATTTAGCGCTCTACAAAAAAAAAAAAGTTACGATATGGAATTGTTGTAAAAATATTGATGGATGAATTTGAGATAAAAGAGTTAATGATTTGATTATTTTAAGATGAAAATATTCATCAAGGATAAACCAACAAACATTTACTAGAGTTGAGGTTTTTGAAATAAAAATGAATCTTAAAAATTATAACTAACAAATGACAATGATTGTTACATTTAGGTTTAGTATAAAAAGCTATTGTATTTTGAAATCAAATTTAAAATCCTCTGGATCTATGCTGCTGAATATCGTTACTCAATTACAGTTCAATAATCTCAGTAATATCTATTCTTCCTTTGACTATGAATAGAATAGTTTTAAAAGAGGCCTAAAACTTCTGATAAAATCAGTTTCCTTATGATGATCAATTTAATATTCCGGAATCATTCTATCCTAATCAATAATCATACTCCAAATAAGTGTACTAATCAATCATTGAGTGAGCGAAATGCTATCAACCAACTTCATTGGTTTACGTTTTCAAATTTTGTTAACAAATGTCCATTAGTAGTATTAGTCAAAATTTTAGAAATACATAAAATACAATTTAAAATATAAAATTCTACACTTAACTACACTGAATGAAACTAATAAATCCTTTAGTGATATCATTGACAATTTCTGAAGTTCTGGAAAATGTGTGCGAAATATGTGAAATCGTTAAAAAATAATCGAAAACTTCTGTCGTGTTTTTAAATTAAATATCAAATAGTTTTAGCATATAGACAAAGAAAACCTTAAGGTATATACAGGTATAATGTAATATCTTTCAAAGTAAAAAGTTAATCAAATTATGGAACAAATAATAAATTGTGGAAAAAAAAAAAGACTAATGAATAAATCTTTTTAATTTATAATTATCTTTTGACAATAATATACAAATATCGTTCGAATTGAATCTTTTGATAAGAAAAATATTCATTCAACAATTAAATTCAAATTTCTTTTTCAGGATTTATTGAATAATTATGGACAATTTTCCGAAGGTTACAGGAATGCAACCATCAACATCATGGGCATATAATACAGATAAATTGATTGAAATAAATGGTCTTGAATATAATCGGGCAAGAACAATGGATGAATGTATAAAAGCATTGGAACGAAATTCTTTACCAACATTTCCCAATAGTAGTAAGAATTAATAATTAATTTTTTTTTTTTTTTTTTATAACTGATTGAATAAATTAATCGTTATCGAATATCTAACATTTTTGATTAATTCAAAATTTAAATATGATTGATTATATAGATGATGGATCATTATGGTGTAATGCAACCTTCGATACAGTACTCTGTTGGCCAGCAACACCAGCTAATAGCAGTATTACTGTTCATTGTCCACCACTTAAAGGACTTGATCCTGGAAGTTTGTTACCCTTTTTATAACTTATAGTAGTAATAATATTATGATATTATTCGATTTTAATGTAATAATAATTTCTAGAAAATATTACCAAATGGTGTCATAGTTCGGGTCGTTGGATGGGTCGAGCAGAAGGTGATTTCTCACGTCCTCATGGTTGGACAAATTTTACAATGTGTTTTACCCGTGAAGTTGTTGAAATGATGACGAAGCTCACCAACGGATCTCTTGTTGTAAGTTTTTTTTTTTTTTCCTATAGTTGTTGTAATAATTTCATTATTCATTGATATGATTAGCATTGATATTTTGCAGATAGCTCAAGAAGTAGCAAGGAATGCTCGTAAATTAGAATTTGTTGGTCTTGGCTTATCGCTCATTTCATTGCTCATATCAATTACTATTTTTTCCTGTTTCAGGTTTCTTCTATTTTTTTCAATTGCAATAATTTAAGAAATTATTATTAATAATAATTATAAATATGCAAAATTATCATAATTTGTACTAATCTACAAATTTTTCTTTTTTTTTTTTTTTATCTTTTATTTCAATTGTTAGATTTGTTATGTGTAAATAAAATTATTGTTTTAGGAGGCTGCGGGTATTTAGGAATTTATTGCATTTGCAATTAATGATTGCAATATTGATGGTTGTTATTATTCGCCTTATCCTCTACATCGATCTAATTTTTACTGATCGTCTTGGACCACATCAATTGGGTAATAATGATGGGAAAACTATAAATACTATGGTATTTATTTTTCAATTGATTTCGTTTTTTTTTTTTAAAAGAAAAAAAAACGAGAATTAAATGAAGGAAAAAAAGAAATTTAATTTTATCTTATCTTATATTTGGTATCAAATTCATTGAGGATTAATTTGACGTATTTTTAAAACAAATTTCATTCTCAAAAAAAAACATAAACACATCATTTCTGATAATATCACTTAATTGCATGATGAAAATTCTCATTGAAACAGTGAGGTCAAAGTGTTATTTGATATTAGTATCATTTAAAACTATTAACCAAATTTGCAGGTATTTTTATGCGAAGCGATGTTTTTCATGCTTGAATACTTCAAAACTGTCGCATTTTGTTGGATGTTCCTGGAAGGATTCTATTTGCATAATAAGCTCGTCTTTACAGTATTTGCAACCGAATTACAACTTAGACGTTATCTTATAGCCGGATACGGTAAGGCATTACAATTTTAAGCTTAACAGGAAATATAATACTTGATTATAATACTTTTATTTCAACATATTTATATAGCGATTTTTTTCTCTTTTGAAAAGTTGAGATTTTTTTTAAATTTTGTTTAAAATTCATTCAGTTATTAGAGATTAAATAGGTTTCCCACTGGCACAAACATTTGTATGGTTAGCAGTAATACTAATGAAGAAACAAGGAAAAGTGGATCGATGCCTCGGATCATATTACCTCGAACCAGAATTTTGGCTCTTAGATGGGCCAAGGATGTTTGAATTAGTTGTAAGCGATTTATTAATTTCAAAATCTTTTTTGATAAGTTTTTTTTTTGAACTAGGTATGATTTTTCGATTATATATATATGATACTAAGGTACTGTATCATTTAAAGGAAAAAGTAATGAAACTATTTTCAGGTAAATTTATTTTTCATATGTAATGTAATTCGAGTTCTATGGACAAAAGTAAGCCAATCACACAATACAAGTGAATTGGATAGGATGAAGTAAATCATTTATTTTAATATAGCAATTAGTGCAGTAACAATTTAAATTAAAAAAAAAAAAAAAGAATTTAAAAAAATCGTATAGAAAATGTTTCCAACAATATTTCATGTTAAAAAATCAATTAATCAATTAGTTTTTTGTCTTTATTATTTCGAAAGTTACTACTTCTATAACATTTAATTTAAAATAAGTAAATAATCATTTAATTTAAAATAAATAAATAATCCTTTGTCCTATATTTTTTTGAAATTTTAAATAGTTTGTATAATTTTTTTTTTAATTTAGAAAAAGCGTGAAAGCAGCACTGATGCTAATTCCACTATTAGGTATTCCGAATATTATGCAAACTATACCATTTTCGCCAACTAAGGATAATATTGTAGTAAGTTGATTATGTCTTAGGAATGAGAACCGAAATTTATTTGTTAGTAAAAATTTTAAGCTTAGGAAAGAGTGCAAAAAAAAATTATATTTTAATATCATTTCAAATTGAAAATTTTAACTAAAAAACAAAATTGAGTATTCAAAGGATAATTTGATGAAAGTAAAAAAAAAAAAAGCAAAAAGGCAAAAATAAAAATATTAAATATTAACTTTAAAATTTAGGCTAAATTTGATAGTCGTGTTTCTTTGGCTAATTATGATGCAATGTTAAAAATGTATGCGATTCAAATTTGATAGATGAATTTTTAATATAATATTTATGTTTAATTATGCAAAACTGCATCCTTTTGTGAAATTTGAGGGGATGAAATAATAAACATTTTTCAATTTTAGTATTTTGCAATTTGGACGTATTGTGCATCATTCACTTACATGTATCAGGGCTTCATGATTTCAATCATCTATTGCTTTACTAATAAAGAGGTATGCTTTTAATTAAAACTATCAAGTATGAATTTATCGATGTTCCGTTTCATTTCTGATTTTAAAGAAAAATTTTCTCTTAATCAAATTTCATTATCTCCAGTCCTATTTATTATCAATGAACGAAGAACTGGCCATCCATACTTGTTATAGATAGAAATTATCACTGCTCAAAGAATTTAAAATGGATAATTTATTCAAATTTTTACTACTCAATCCTATTTTAGGTTAGAAATGTATTGAAAACCCATTACGGTAGACTTAAGCTGCAGCATACAAGTATCGTAAATTTACGCAGGTCAACTGTACTTCGAAATGGAAATTCTATAAGCTTGAATAAGTCTGCAAAAGTCAAATTACTAGGGTTACAAAAATGTTCTATCAGAAATGAAGCTGCACATGATTCAACCACGTTAGCTTTGGATTCTATGGCTCAGGTAGATATTTTAAGCCCAAAATTTCTATCATTTAAAAATTAATTCGACTTGTACATAAATGATGAATGATTTTAGCTTTTCTTTAATTTCTCTCCAGTTATTATGATGTGAAATCATTGATTTTTTTGTTGGTACTTTTCGTAGAAGTATCAGAAATGGAAGAGCGGAATGAAATCTAATAATAAGCATGAAGTAGATTATGTTGAAGTAGAAATTATAATATAAAAGCAGTTATATGTATCGTAATTTACTACTCACTGTGAACATCAGAATTAGTCAAATTTCGATCATATTTTGATTACTATCATTGCATATCATCACTTCTATTTGTTATTATTATCATCTGTTTCAGTCTGAAATGAATTCAAATTTGAGCGAAATTGGTAGTAATAGCAGAAAAACATCACGATCTACAAAACTATCAAAGAAAAGGAAATACGGAAAACAAAAATTGATAAGGTTGCAATTCTCCGAAAGTATTGTAACTACAAATGTTACAACTGGAAACGATAATGTTTAGCTGACGATCAATGAAGCACGATCAATCTCTAGGCATGATCATTTGATGCTTTCATCATTTTGAATTTCCAAATCTTCACAAGGCACTTTAGAGGTTCCTATTTTAAAATCCATCTAACTCTTGCGAAACAATTGAAAATTTCTCTGGGAAATTCCGAAAAAAAAAAAGAAAATGCATATTTTAATTTTCTATTACTGCAAAATTAATGATTGAAATAATTTTTGCAGAACATAAAATTTTTTATCATATTTCATAGATTCATAAAATGAACTTATAAAGATTCCTGCCTATCTTCAAAATGCAAAATGACGATATTCATTTAAGTTGTGACGGATGCAGTTAGCTGTTATCTCTATCTGTCATATTTATTGTAGATTTTGATCAGTTCAAATTTGAAATTGGATACCTATGAGAAACTGATAATTCAGGAAAATATATTTTGTGATCACTATTAAAATGATACAAGTAATGTTAGTGTACCAAAGACGCTTATGGTATCATTGGTGAATGTTATTTTTCATCCCGAGGATATTTCTATGTTTTGAAATTTCAAGCAAAACTTCTGATCAATAATTCAATAGTACTTACAATTTATCACACATTTACATATTAAATGATTTCTAGAAATAACCACCTGCTCATCTATCAAATGACCTTCTGCATAGTTAAAAAACTCATTGTGCTATTTTCAAAAAGTTAACTAATAATAAGTCCTTTTTGTATTTTAATTTTGCACTATTATTTGCATTATATATTTGCTATAATAATCATTTATAAAGGATAAACATTTTGTAAGCTAGAAAGTTCTACAAACTAAAACAAATGAACAAATACGATATTCATTTTATTTCGATTATTATTTTAATCAGAATACTATCAGAAGTTAGGATAGCATATTTAGGCCCTTAACAAGTTATCAATAGATCATTGAAATGAAATGATATATAGCAATGATAATGATGATAGTGATAATCACTTCTATCGTTTGCTAGATCAGTAATTAATAGTTATTGTTGAATGAGTAGTTCCAACATTAATTTTATCAATATTTTAGATATTTGTATAGTTAATGATTGGTAATACATATGAGTTTTTTTTTTTTTTTTTTTTTTTGATCGTTCGGTATTGTTATCATTATCGATTAACCTCATGTAAACTCTGATCTATGGACGATAATGACGCAATTATTGGATTTCTAATGAAGTGTTCTGTTTACAAATAAATGAGAGTTTCATTCTTTCCTGGATAAAAGTAAATGGAATACTTTAACAGGATCAAAGTCTAAAATTCAAAAGTTGGTAGTCAATAAGCTTGGTTGATTATCTTTTTTTAATTGGATAGTGATTGATTTCTAACAAAAATCTTCATTTATGTTATGTTCGTAAAACTGAAATTTTTGAATATTACTGATTTGATTGTGATGAGCTGTTTGTTTAATTTGAGGGAAAAAAAAATTTAAATTCAACGGTTGAAGTTTCAAATTTGCTAAAGTATTGAAGCAGAGAAGCGGTTTTGTTTGGAAGTGTAATGAATTTGAAATTTGAACACTCTTACACTGTCTATTTGTTTTTATTTGCAAAACTTCATGGGTTATTATTCTTTTCCGACTAATTAAATGAACAGAAATTTGTATTTTTTATGTTTCTAATTTAAATTTTCCTGTTTTAAAGAAGTGAGAATTAAATATTAATATTTTGATTTCACTTAATATTGACTATGAAATATTAATGTTGAAATTCCTGTTATTGTAATTCTGATAATCAGTGATAGCTTTTTGTTGATTTCAATTTTCTGACAGATTGTTGATACATCTATGCTTGTTGTGATTTGTCAACCCTTGCAAATGGCTTTCGTAAATTTGAAATAACTTTGCAATGAATGCGTCATGTTATCAGTTTATTTAATTAATCATTAATCTTCATTGAAATTTTAAGATTTTCTGCAATAATTGACAACAAAAGGAAAAATTATGAGAACTTAGTTGATAAGGAAATAATTTCATGCTATCTTTGATTTATTCATGATTGAAATAATTTCAAATTTATTTTTTAATTTGCAATATCTTATCGAAATAAAATATAAGAATGAATAATGTAATGTTTTTTGCTTCTTAACTTGGTATCAAATTAATTTTCCATTACCATCCGACGTTTTTTAGTTTTACTTTTTCATCTCACATTCGATCAATGAGCAATTAAAATGTTTAATGTGAAAAAGAAGAAAACATTTGTGATGGATATTTTGTCAGATCAAATATATCAAAATGACAAGCAATGGTACTCATTTCGTACAATTTTGAAAATACGTATTGCTACATATTATACATACGCTCAGACATTTTGTAAGAAAATTATTATAATTTTTTTTAAATGAATTAAATTATTTTATCCATTATTTTTATTGCAAATAAATGATTGAATTTTATTACCTCATTGGAATAATAATTTTCGTTTTAAGAAAAGATATTTATCGGATTGTATGAAACGTCTAAAGCTTTCAAGAAATAAGCTAACTAGAAAGCAAAAGATATCACTGTTGGTAATAAGTAAAAGCGCAGATGTTGAACGATAAACCAATATGTGATTAATTAGACTTATCAGATACACAAAAGCAGTGGTGATTAAATATTGGCATAAATTGTTGGACGCAGAATGGATAAAAAAGAGGAAAGATTGAATAGTTTTGCAATAAATTCATTTTCTTAACCATCAATTATATCATATTTTTCATTTACTGCACTCTCAAGCTATTCTACTACTATCTTCAAATATTGATTAAGTAATATCTGAGATATGCATATCTGTAGAGAATTTTCAGGAAATTATTATTGTTAATTAATGACTAAATGAGTTAGTTGTACGATAGGAATGTACACTGACTAATACTGATATTATTTCTGCTCGCTGATGAAGAAAAAAGACTCTTTTTTTTTTTAAACTTTAACTAAAATTGAAATTTATGTAGAGGAAAACAAAAAATTTGAGACAGATGTGAAAATAATCGAAGCTGTTTGGTTCAGTTGCTAAACGATACGCTATCGCAACTAATTTCCGACAATTAGGAAGAACGAAAGATTGGGAAAAAAATATGATGCAAATGGTAAATAGCAAATTTTCTAACTAATCTGAAAATGTAAAATAGGTAATTGAGTAGTAATATAGTGAATGTATTTCGTAGATTCAAGAGATAAAGTAGAACGAAATGGATGATAAAATGAAATATGATAGAAGGGAAGGTATATTAGCTGTTAGGGATAAAGGCTAATTTAGAGAGTATGCAAAGTTAAAATTAAATGAATTAGTATTTCTTAACAATTAGCTAAATTTACTTGTATCACAGCATATTGTGCAGAATTAATTGATCTTGATATTAATATCATTTCACAATCATTGTCTTCCTCTTCTACAATTGAATATTTAACAATTCTCACATTTCTCATTAATTATTCACACTTGCGAAATGAATATATTTCTCTTTTTGGTACTTGTAATTTGCTGAATTAAATTAAAATTTAGCTACAAAATTAGGCAAAATAGCAAATAAAATATTTAAAAATCTAGCGCTCCTTTCTTCATTCTTCTTCCTCCTTCTTTTTAATTACATTACGATCTGAATTCGAGTTGAAATTAATTTGTGGATGGGTACAGAAATTTTTCCTCTAAATTTTAAACTAAACAATGGAATTTGTTCCTGAAAATTGAAATTATTTAGCAATACTTTTTGACTGATATCAATCAGAAAAGCATCAACAAATGTTCATAAAATATGAGGACTGACAGATATGTACATGAATAACTTCTATTCTGCAAATATCAACATATTTCGACATAAGAAAGATATGTATACACATATATTAGTAAAGAATAATTAGCTCACAGATGGATCCAATTTCAAGGTACGGCAATCATTTCAAGTATAAAGTCTTTCTCAAACCTCAATTGTTAACTTAAATATCTTAGAATGATTGCTTTAAGAATTACAAATGAAATGGATAGTTGCAGAATATTTTCTTGATATCTGATAAAATTATTTGAAAAATGATGTGATAGTGAAGAAAGGATAAGAGCTTTCTACCTGAAATAGATTGGAGTATTATTTTCCAAATATCATCTAGAAAGTATTCAGAATAAGGCAGACAAGTAACAGGTTATTAAATTAAATCGATATAACTTAAAATTATTTAAAGACCATAAAATCAATTATCAATATGTTTACTTCAAAAAATTGTTTCCTCATTTATCAGGAATACCTTTCGAAATATTCATTTCATTCATCATTTAAATAACATTGTATCGAAACTTCACAATTGAATGATGGATGGAATTTCAGTTCACTTTCAAATTAACTGATAGTTAAATTAGCAAAAAATTTTAAGAACAGAAGCGAATTGATCATAGCACTAATTACTATATTACTTTATCACTAACATTTTCAATGCTTTCTTTTCTTAAATTTTGTACTTTTCGTTGTCCTTTACAACTGCTTTTGTATTTTTCAGTATGTTTGTTATTTGCACTATCAATAATTTCTTTCAACTTTTTAAAAATCTTTCCTAAAATTTTGTTCAACTGAAAATCTTAATTTTTTTTTGCCGAATAAACCATATTTTCTGCGTTAAAGTATCTGCACTTGTTCCTTTTCTACATTCTCTCTATACATTACATTCCAAACTTTTTTTTTTTTTTTCAACAAATTTAAGATTGTTCCATCGTAACATAAATATTGCTCGTTTTTTTTGTTGCTAGAACTTTTCAGTGATATTGCTATACAGTAAAATTAAAGAAACAATCATTCCAACAATTTCAATGTATATACATATGCAGATTTTAAATGTTGTAGAAGTTTCGAATTCACTTTTTTTTTTTTCTGATCATTTTAAGTATCGTTTAGTTGATTGTATCGATATTCTGCAGAGTTTTACAGTTAGAATGAGTATTATGCAAATAGTAGTAGTAGTAGTAATAGTAGTAGTACTCTCAAATATTCATTAAAAATCAACTAACTTTTTTTTTCGTTCTTTTTTCGACAATAATTTGAAATAAGTTTAGTCTAACTATACTAATGTATATGTTTCTTTTAGCACTTCAATGCTTTCGTTGCTTTTTTTTTTTCACATCGTATGAATTGAATTTAAATTCTAACTGTCAGTTAGCAACGATCACTCCGCCTTACTTCGCTTCTTCATTCTTTAACTCCTATTTTCAACTCAATTTGAAATCCTTCTCTTTTCACATAAAACTAAATCTTAATATTTTCATTTTTCCTTCGCTTCCTTTGAACTTAACATGTATCAAAGAGAATAAAATTAATGATTGATACTTTGTGTTATTTGCCTCCTCATAACTTAACTCTTTCTTACTAAATAGCGCCATTTCATTTCTGATTCAGATATTAGCAGCAAAATAGTTTCCAATTTTAACCTGTCAAATTGTCATTCTTTTGATGAATACAAAGCTATTCAAAAAAAAAAAAAAAAAAAAAAAAAAAAAAAAAACATAAATAGGCTTTTAATTCCTCATATTACATCAGTTTCGCTTCACTTTCAATCATTTCTATTCTTTAGAAACTTCAACAACATGCATCAAATCTTCTTCTCTTCATTTCTATATGCAATTAATAGCAGTCATTAATTGATGAAACAGAAACAAAACGATTAATTTTATGATTCTAAACAGATTTCACACAAAAAAATGACGAGAATAATTGACATTTTAAAATTTAACCCTCAACTACCAATTAATTACGTAAGATTGTAACGACTATATCAATCAATGAAACAAAACCATTCAGTTTTTCCTTTATAAAACGTTAACTTGTTCTTGAAAATCTTTTGGAATCATGTAACATTTACTTTTGATTAGGTAAATGAAAAAAAAAAATTCTAATTAAGTTTTAAATTTACGGAAGCTATTCTTAGGTTTATTGAATATTCTACCTTTTTTATGCTCATTTTAAATAAAAGAAAAAATTCACTTCCTAATTTTTAACAACCACTCCAAAGATACAAGCATTTCTATTCCTCTAACATCAGTAAATGGAGGTAAGTACTTTTATCGTTGTTAATTTTCGCAAAGATTGTAAATTAAGAATTTTTGAGATTTAATTAATTTTTTCTCGCAAACACTTAATTAGACAGATCGAAAGATAGACTTCAACGAATCATCCATTTTTAGCAAAATATGTTTTATTGAACAAACGATGCTTTGTTTTCTATTGGCCAACAATAATATTTAGCGAGAAATAAATTTAAATTAAAATTGATAATCATGTCTGAATATTGCCACAATAATTTAAATCATCTTTTTGAATGAGGAAAATTAATAACTATTCAAAAAATAGGAGGAAATAGTTGCACTTCCACTTATGATCCAAAGCAAATTATCATTTAGCATGCTACCCCTGGATGTTATATCTTTGTGGAAATGATTTTTTAGTTGTGGAAATGTGGCTTGAAAAGATTTTTCATTGCAATAGTCAGTATCACATCCGCATAAATAGCTTTCACCTTTACCGCCCAATAAATCATTGTGCACTCTGCATTCACTAGCCTATAAATTGAATTGTTCCATTTAAGATGTGTTACTTTTGCACTTGTTCAGGTTATGATATTGCACAAGAATTTCAGATGATACACTTATCTTTTGGTGGAGGAGAAAAAGGTGAAAAAATCATTTGTAAAATAATAAAATGATTATTACCTACAAATATATCACAGTGCTCTTCCGAAGGATGTACACTGTGCTTTCATATTATTGAAAATATTTCATTTGATTGCAAATTTATGCTGATTCATTGCAAATTTTTGCCCTACACGTGCTCTAAGACATTCTTGCATTCCTCTAAATTTTATGGTTTGATGAAAGAAGTTAAATGACCTCTCTACTAACTACTTCTGATCCATTTCAAATTTGCTTATCACCATACTATTATCATCATTTTTAAATTCCAAGAAAAAAAGAGATTTCTAAGAAAAGAAAATGATACCAAGCATGCTTCCATAATATTTTCCCATGGTTTTCCAGTAAGAGATGGAACATAAATTAGCATATTATCCTGTATATCATCCGCATCACAGCCTTTCATTTGAAAGATACGACGATTATCTGAAATTATCACATTGTGGTTTTCTATCATTCATATGTAAACCTTAAAGAGTAGGTAAATTGTATGGAACATAGGGATGTTCTCATTTATGCTATCTGAAAATTATCATGGAATTTTTGTAACAATTTAAAGATTTCTTTTTCGAAAGTTTCTTTTTACCCAGAATTATTACTTTAGCTTTTGTTTCTTTTCACTTTATACCAGCCAAATGTATTCTCTAGAAGGTGGGTGTTGATCAGGTGGATCAAAAGATGACAATTTAGCGCCTCACGATGTAATTCGGCTATGAAACAGCAAGAACTTGATTCACAGTCCATTGTTTCATTGGTTTTTGGCGGTGACTTTCCTCTACGAAAATAAATATGACATTTTATGGCGACACTTGTCGATACAACGAATGCAAGAACAATATAAGCTGCAAATTAGCTAGAAATATTTCAAAATGTTTTCGAGGGTTTTTTCTTTTCTTCATTTCTTGAATTTTAAAATTGAATTTCGTAATTTGCTATCCTTTCCTGTTGAAATTTTTGTCTACCAACAGTTGAATACTCTTTTATCAGTACAAAAATACTACCAGCATGCGTTGCATCAACCATTTCGTTTGTTTACAAATAACACAAATGGTAGTTATTTTGATATGCTTTATTATTTGTATATTATAACTCTCTGATATGAACAGCGACATTTCCTTTCGAATCATTTCTCATTTTTTCTTGGAATATATTACTGAAAAGAATTGTTGAAAGAAGAGAACATTCTAATTAACCGTAGAGAGTGAAAAAAGAATGGGTAGCTATTACCCCAAGGAAATATTATAAAATTTTGAAATTAATTTGGTTAATATTCTCAGTTATATCATCAAATGGTACTCAATAGTGTGGAAAAGTATGTCAACAGTTAACTAGCCGACTGATGTCAGAAATCACTCCGGAAAAAAAAACAGGACTAACCACCGAACATGCCGAAATACGCTGATAGAAACATACCCTCTTATATTAACTCTTCAAGTTTTCACGGACCGCGCACTTATTCATTTTTAAAACTTTTCTATGTGGCTGCCGAAATTAGTTTTCTGAATCAGAGTGGTGGACACGTAATTAGAAAAGGTAACTTACGTGAAAGACGTTATTGGAAGAAAAGATTATAGAATTATCTAAAATATGCAGAGCCATAGCTACAAGCGAGTATTAGTTCGTCCTTAAACTGTCACTATTTTTTAATGGGATATATTTAACCTCAGAATAACCGTAACTTTCTACCAGGAGATGAGAGTAACTTTCGACGGGAATGTAATGAAGATGAACATGAACTCAAGTATTTTAAAGTCAATTGGGCGTTTACTTGTTATGCATTTAGTTGCCGTAATGCAATATGCATTCCTCTTGCATAACTAATTGCTTCCGATTTGATCCCTATTATGACTTCAGAACAATAGTTTTAGAGCCTGAGAAATGTGATGTTTTGTGTCCGGATCTTCTACTCATCCATCATTCTCGTCTTTCATTTATTTTCACTTCTGAGCTTCATTCATACATTTTCGGGTGAATTATTATGAAGTTTCAGGGTATCCCTTGGATCGGCTTGGTCATTCTTTACCATTCTGACTATATCCAGCCATGTTCATCCAGGATTGAATCACTTCAAGGATTCATCTGTCCCTCATCTCCACCTATTTGTATGTATGTCAACTTCATCTTGTGAATAGCGTTCAGGAATGTTTCCATCAACTTACTGAAAAATTACCACAAATGGATTGCTTCAGGTATTGTACGATGAGTTGTTCGGCATCGTCAGCAACATCTTCCTGCGGTGAACAACAGCCTATAAAATCTGCATCAGATGGTACTTTTAATTTCCATTTCTTTTATAATGGTTTTTTTCTGACGAGTGTGTTCTTGGAGCTCTTTGAAATCCTAAATGGTTCGTGATGCCAAATAAAAAGGATGGGTGGAAGAGATTATTAAAATAATCGAAAGGGTAACCTGATCGGATTTGATAAGAAATTTTTTTTGTTGTTTAATCGTTTTCATTGTAGACGAGAAAGATAACGACATATGCAGTCTCAGTTGCCTTGTTACAAACTGCCTTTGTACAACCAGGTAGTTCAATTTTTCTTCAGACTTCATCGATAAGATTATTCCATCATGTAGTTTAATTTTTCTGACGAAAATTTTGTTTTGACTTTTGCAGTTGTACCGTTGGTGAGTCTTCGCCGCCAGCCTTGAAACCTTTCCTCCGTCCAAGCTTATTTTCCAATGTGCCTCCGACAATACGATTTTACGGCAAGGAATCCAAAGGTTTGCTTTCAATGTTTATGTCAGTTTTGTTTTTGAATTAGCAGCATACATCCAATTTCAGTCCTAGTCCGAAGCATCCACATTAATTCACGTTACTGACAAGAATAAATTTAGCTGTTAATGGTCACTGTTGAAATTACTAATTTATTTTAAACGGTTTGCTACCTTGTGTGTATAGTAATTATCGAGAAGTGTAGCAATATATTGAGAATTGTAGCAATATACTGTGAGATTAAAATTATAAATTCCGGTGGTCTGATATGACTAGAATTAAGCAAAATTTTGAGATAGCTGAAATAAAGCAATTTACCCTGTTACAGTAACAAAACCGAGCAAAGCGATTCGCTCAACATTGATGTGGTGTAAAAATAGTCTTTTACCTATTGTTATGAGGCAAAGCCTTGCTGCAAGTCATTTTACGATAGTTGATGAATCGAACTTTTGGATTGGTTACTGGGGTCGACACTTGAAATCAGCTCAGTATCGAACAATTAAGCCATATCAGAAAGTATCGTTTCTTTATATTTTTGCGAGATAAGTAGTAAGACTTTACTGTCAATTTATAATTAATATAACATTTTAAATTTCTGTGATTACCAGGATTATGAAACTTTATAATGCTTTCTGACTAATGCTTTGCTAAGTTTTGTAAGTTATTGTCATAACCTTCCCAAAGCAACGTTATTAATAGGTAAATCACTTTCCTGGTGCGTTTCACATGGGACGAAAGGATCGTCTCTGGCAACACATAAATGAAATGATTGCTCTGTGGGGTTCGGATGAATATCATATTATGCCAACGACTTATGTCCTACCACGGGATGTCAAGAAATTGAAGGCTTACCTTCACGGTAATCCTCCTCATATTGTCATACTTAAACCGGTATATTTTGCTGAATTTTACATTTTTCTGATTCATCTATTTTGCCTTATTTTTAAGCAAATTTTAAATGCTGGAATAACTATGTTTTTGCTGTATTGGATAAATTCTATACTGGCTTCCTTGTGGCCATTTATATGATAAAATTTTCTTGCTGGATTAAGCAGCGGAAGGAATCATGGGTTGGTTAGTGGATGTAAAGTCGAAACATAGAGAACTTAAAATTGTTCGTAACTCTTTAAAATTATTTGTTATAGCCTGCATCTGCTCGGGGAACGGGCATCAGTATTGCTAGCAAAATTAAACAAGTTCCAAAGAAAACACCACTTGTTGCTCAGCAGTAAGTTTTCATTTCGAGGATTTTTTGCAAAACTTGGATTCTTTAGAAACTAAGTGGAGTACTTAAAAGTGTGATTTTCAGTTACATTGATCGGCCACTAATTGTTAATTCGGCAAAATTTGATTTACGTTTATACGTTTATCTGACAAATCTCGATCCTCTGCGTATATATTTATACAATGATGGCCTCGTTCGATTCGCAAGTATCCCGTAATTTTCTTTAAATTTTTTTCTTGAAGTTCCTCAAGTTCTATGAAAGTTCCGATTTTTTATGCTGAACCAATGTGAATACAGATGGAGTGATTTTTTACTTTGTTCTCTTTTTTTTTTGATTTTGAAAATCTAAAGTTACCACATCTTGAAATATAGGTTATGTATTTACAGCTACTCTTCTTCACTTAGTTCGATATCGAACAAATTTATGCATTTAACGAACTATAGTATCAACAAACTGGCGCAATCAGCAGGCGAACGTACAACGCCAGTGCCGAAATGGAAATTGTCGGATTTTTGGGCACATATAGCCGAACATGTAGATGTAAATGTTGTTAAACCAAGGATTACGGACATCATTATCAAAGCCGTTCTTGCGTAAATTTTTCGCTCTGTTTCTTATTGTTAACGTGAAAATCGAAAAGAGCTTGTGTTGCCTGTTTTTTTGCTTGACAGTAAAGTTTTGCTAATTAGACGCATAGTTGTTTAACTTCAAGTTCAAAGTTAGACAGTGCAGCTGAATTGTGTAATGCTATTCAATTGAACAGAAATTAAGACAGTTGTGAAAGGAAATGTTTACAACTTGATTTTCTCAATTGTCTTATTTTAGCTGTGAAAGTCATATTCGAACGCATCAGAAAAAACACAGTTTGTATACTTTCACAAGTCATGAACTTTATGGAATGGATATTTTACTTGACGACACTCTCAGGCCTTGGCTGTTAGAGGTAGCATGTTTTTACACTTTTTTCTGAAGAAATCCTTCGACGAAAGTTAGTCTGTAAATTTCGAAGTTGAAGAATCCACTCGAAGTTAGCTTCCAAATATACGCAAAATAAATATGATAGATTTCCATATATACTAATTTTCAGGTGAATATTTCACCTTCATTACACTGTGCAACACCTACAGATATAGCTGTCAAAACAACGCTTGCAAAGGACGTACTCAATCTCTGTGGTATCCAGATACCACCAGATATGAGGTGAGTACGCTTCTAATTCCTAATTTCGAAAGTCCTAAGTAGGAAAATAACAAGGTGCTCATTACCTGTTCAGTATTAAGAAAATTTTGTTGCAAATTCTGTGAAAGTTTCAGCAACAAAAATAACGCGCTATCAATGGATTATCGCGTGAAATCATTTGACGGTAATAAAAGCGAAGAAGATTTGAAGAAGGAGCGGTATCACCTTGAATATTTTAAGAGGAATAGGGTGAGAAATTCATTTGTTCACTTTAACAGCAGGTCATGGATCTCTATTATTTTTTTTTGGTGGGTGGATTAATAATAACGGATTCTTCTTTATCCCTTGTTCTAACCGAAATTATAAGGATATTTTGGACTAAATTTTGTTTCTATGTACAAGTTCCCAATTTTTAAAATTCAGCAGAAACTGTAAATCTTTAAAACCTTTGGAATCTAAATAGGTTACTTTCAAAAAAAAAAAAAAAAAATTATAGAAAATTGACCAAAAGATACTGGATGAACTGACGGGTTGTGACGCACGAATTTTGATTGAATTTGAAGACGAATTAGATCGTTCCGGTAATTTCGACCTCATATTTCCTACTGCTGAAACGATTAATTATGTGAAGTACTATAACAGCCCGTTGACTTACTCAAATCTGTTGTTGGCACAGTGGCAAGTGGAGCAGGAGACACGTGGGCGTAAAATTGGCATAAGTATTTTGGAAGATATTTCGAGTAAGAGTGAACATTTTGCTGACACTGATATTTTTGAAAATGCTAACTTGAACAGTTGATAGTGGTGGCGGTTATTTTAGACTTGAAATTTTGGATTTCAACCCGAAATTTTGATGTATTCTGTAAACTTGGGTTTTGAACTATTAGTGAATATAGAATTAGAGTGGGTTGCATGTATAATATTAAATAATAATATGCTGCGCCTTAATATGGCAGGAATTTCTTTGATACTGATGCGCTCCGACCGTGAACTTGTTTATCAAGTTCATTTCGTCGTACAGTACAACTTTTACTACGTCAATCCATCTAATATCCTCTTATACAGGTTGTTATGTTCAGGCTTTTCATGTTGCTCATGTTGTGTTGAAGTTGATCTGATTTTTTATAGAAATTTCATGCCTCATGGTTTTGTTTGATAACAATTTCCGATGTCTTATTCTGTGCCAGAGTACTGTATGACATCTATATCACAAAATTTCCTATCTGGTACTTACCTTTTAGTGTTTGCCTTATAATATACATTCTGAAATGTGAAGTCTTACTTCACTTTTTGAAAAATTTTTTGTATTTTTAACGAAGGGTAGAGTATTCAGTAAAGAAGTTGCCACTAAAGAACAGTTATTTTTGGTGAAGTAAGTTGAAGTTCCCGTCATCATAATTAGTAAATTTGTAGGAGCAATAACTGTTTTCATATTTAATCGGATTTTAAAAACTAAGGATAAGTTTTCCACTTTATAGTTAGATTCTGAATCCATGCATGCTTATAAATTATTCTGTAGATTCTGAATCCATGCATGCTTATAAATTATTCTGTACTTTGCAAAACACCCAAAGTAATGTTTTATTTGCATCATTAGAAAGATTAAAGCTATCCGATGGTCCAATAGCTATACTTACATGTCGAAAAGAATCGTGGACCTAGTTATATAATATACTCAAATTTATATCTGACAAAAAATTTTATCTTTATATTTATTTATTCTGCATGGCAGAATTATTAGTTGTACTCTTGAGTTCCAAAATTTTCTCCTGATGATCTTAATCGTCTCGGTCAACTAGATTTTGGCTCAAATTCCACGTGTCCTCCTCATTTTAAGTTTTTTACATGCTCCGCTATCATTTATGCAAACAGAATGGTTCCGTTGCAAAGCACTTGGGGTTTAAATTTTAATAAACGTTCTCTCTGTTTTAAAATTATTTATATCAATGTTTTAATGATTATATTTCCTTCATCGTTCATATTTTAAACGTGCATACTAGAGTGGTGAAATTTTGGGTGAGTTGAATATGATATTGTGCGTCTTTCACTGCATTATCTATTTCACTGACTTCTGTAATCATTCTTACTTTTTCATTTAGTTAAATTCCATTTTAATTTGGATTTCAACAATACTTTGCTTGATTCAAATATTTCTAGATTTACTTGCTTTGCTACTTTGCTTAATATTCATATATTTTCAATTTTTGACACATTTTTTCAGCAATAATAAATATTCATTTTTAAGGAAATGTCTTTTGGAAATGTTATATATATGATCCTGGATTTGATGGATTCTACATAATAAACCTTGTCACGGTAATGAGTAGTTTGGAAGAACAGCACAGTTCAAATTCTAGGTACTTCACTTATGCTAAGAAGTTTTACAACATGTTGACATTGCAAATCATTGGCCATTGGATTTCAAACCTTCCCTTCTTCCTCTTCCGAAGATCTATATGATATCTCTCAGACGATAATTGGTGACTGTCATGCATCAGAATATGAATGAAACCCGAACGGAAATCGGGCAGAAACAGTTATTGAAGGATGCTGAATCGAATCCGAAAATGCGGAACTGGAGCAGAATCGTTTAACGAAACTCAAGAAAAAGAAAATCTAAAGAGTTCATATATTCTTTCATTGAACTTCCAAAGATTAATTCTCAGCTGTTGTTCGATTTCTGTCACTGTACACTTCGATAAATAATCCACTGTAATCAAACAGAAATTCGATCAATCTGATGTAACTAATCGGAACGATTTCAATAACATACATATCACTAAAGACAATCAATGTATGAACAATCATCATCATCTGACATATTCAACACAGTTAAAAAACAATGATGGAGTATTAATCAAGTTTCGGGAAGATAACCTGAATAATACTGAAAGCCATACCTGTTGTGAAAGATTTCCTTCTTGTTGATTATTAGTTTGGGAAAGAAGTTCCTTCCCTTTTAGTGTGTCGAAATTAAGCGATAACGTAAAATTTATTCGAATAATAGATGAATAATAGGAATAGCTAGTAGAAGGTTTGATAGATTTTAAATGTGATTGAAGTTGACCGGTCGCTGGAAAGTCAGCTTTGTTATTTTGGGTTTATGTATAACTTTAGACGGTTTTTATGACATATATAGGCGTGAGAAGTAGGAGGGATTTACTGTCATAAACAAAGTTTAAACGAAGAATTGTCAAATTGAAATGTGATAAATTGTAAACAAGATTGATTTAGACAAAGAACTGTCAAATTGACATGTGGTAGATCTTAATCTTAAACAAAGTTATTATTGAGTTAAATGATTTAAGACTTTAAATATTACAAATTATATTGAAATTAGTTTTTATTCAGAAGTTTAACATATCTTGTGATAAAATTATCTTGGTTTTTTCCGACAATACCTAGATGTGAACATAAGTTAGTGATTACGTTTAAACGATACTAATGATAAATGGCAGTTCCCTCTCATTTCAATCCTAAATGATTGACACACACTTGACCCAACGGCATTCACTTCCGCTTGCTAATTATACTTCATAAGCTAACTGCGCCGCACATAATCTTGAGAAATATTCCACCTACTTTTTATAGAAGAAAATCCTCCAAGTAAATGTAAACCAAAATACTCGACATGATTTTTATTTTTTTCTTTTCTTTTTCAAGAAATAAAATACAACAAAGTAACGATAACAGACATATTTATACCAATTAACATATGCGAAATCATCAGTATTTCAATTAATCATCCACTCAAATTCCTCATCAAAAACGAAATGTTGGAATAATAACCCGAAAATTGTTAAGTTACACTGTTTAATCATCCCAAATTCAGAACAGTCCAATTCCAATGATATTGACAGTACGCAACAGAGAAATAAATGTAACAATTTTTAAACAGTAATCGCTATGACATTTGCTTCCAGTTCTAAGTCAAATTGTCATACACAAAACCAAAAGTTCTCACAGAATAATTTTAGCGCTATCAATTCCTCATGATAACTAAGAATGAGTGATCCTTCTTAATGCATTCGAATTAACCGTTTATTGGGTAAATTCAGCGTCTGCAGCGACGTACGTATTCTCTGCGATAGGTTTCCATTTTTCAGTAAAGAGTTGGTACCGGATAATATTTTTTTTAATTCTTCTTCGAACTGAACAGTATGAGACGAAGCATGAATTTGTGACAGAACCTGCAGTTTAAAGTTCTCGAAAATAAGAAATATGTTATAAATTTTCGGTTTTTCCTCTTCAAATCTTAGATTAATTATTTTTCTAACATTTAGAATCAGTAAGATTTTTTTGAAATTGTTCGAATATTAAACAAACAATGGATAAAATAAAGAACGATTTAGAACAAGATAAGTGAAACATTTGAATGGCATTAAAATTATGGAACCTAATTTAGCGTATTATCACACATTTCTAAAAACTTACTTTATTTAATATTCCAAATATTTCCACCCATTCTTTCTCATTAGGAGAGGATTCTTCTTCCGATACATTTATTAAAAACACTGAAAGAATTCCAGACAGCATTGGTAGAAATTTATCAGGCAAATACAGTGAAGATTTCGACTGTAGTGGCTGTGAACCAAGCACACAAAAATCGATCAACGGCTGAGTGGTTGAAGCTAAATTAATCCTGGTATATTGTTTACTACGAATGCTAATCGATGCAACATGAAGAGGCCCAACTGTTGCACATTCTTCCACCAGGAAAGCTCGCAAGAAAGCATAAACACCATCTAGCAACAACTGAAAAATTCGACCTTCAGCTACATCGTATAACTTTCTAAAAATCAGCAAGCTAACTGCATACCATGTGCGAGTTATTACAATATTGGACAATTTTACTTTAATGTTGTTTTGAACTTATACCCAATACAAATCTAAATTAAAGCTGAGTCGTGTGAAATTAATTATACGAATGACATTTTCTGCTATGCTAATATACTCTGTGTTGAACAATTATATGCATTTATCTTCCTATCAACTCTTTCCAAGCAATCAGAGTGATCGCACCCCCAATAAATATATGCGCGTATTTAAATAAAATTGTCCTGAAGAAACTGAAGAAATTATTCGCTCTCACTAAACTCAAATAGGAAAATTTTTCAAGAACCTTTCTGTTCGCTGTAATTCTTTTACTATTCAGAAATTCTACGAATGAATCGAATAAATCGATACTATTTCGACAAAGACCAGGATAAGTTCGCATTAGCAGCGTCAGGATGGTAAGCGCATAGATCCGTACTCCCATCCTGAGATGTGTTAGAGCTCGAAGAGTGTGAGCCATTAACAGCGTGAAATGGGATGAAATCGTTGAAGCATTCGTTGTACATAACAATTCCAAAAGAGCACGCAGTTGAGCATGAAATGATGGATCACTCTTCTGAAATTGCTTGAAATTTATTATGGTATTTGAAGTTAATCATCAAGTTTCGAGGAGAAAAAATAAAAGAATATCTAGAAATAATATGAATTGAATTTTTGAAAGATAGTATTCATCGTTTAAAAAGCTCACGTCACATGCAATCAGACGTCCAACAGCCGGTATCAGTATGTGCAAATGTTTCGGGATAAGTTCCGGATGTGAAGAAAGTAATTGCCTTACACCAACTACTGAATCTCGTCTCACATTTATGTTATAATGGCCAAGTTGACGACATAATTCATCAAGTGATAAGCCACGATGTGATAAGCAATCATCGTTACCTTTCGTTAACTGTTCCACGAGTACAACCTGGAACGCTTAAGTAAAAGACTTCCCTCAACTTAAGTAATTCATATACAATACAGAATTGTACATTGACGATAAGCAACGCCTTTCTGGTATAAGCTGAATCAAATACTTTCGCTTTTTCTGAATATTAAAGAAAACAGACTTTTTTGGATTGAATTCGTGTGTCAGTAGTAGTTGTTTTCTTCAATTTCTTCCCAACTTTCAGCTTAGCTTTAGGGAAATCTTTCTTCTTTTTGCCCATGGCACGAACAAACCTTAAATGAAAAGAGAAATTAACGATTTGAAAGTAGTGGATAAAAGCTCCTTGCCATATTAATACGTTCCGTTCTGCGCATGCATGTAAAGGTAAGTTATTGCATGTTCAGAATTATCGCAGGTCATTCGGAAGAAATACCGTTACTTCAATAAAAAAAATACTAGTGAATTACGGATCTAAATGATAGCAAGATGGATTTTTTCTCGCCAGAACTTTACTTTTAAAGTTCGAATTGTCAAATTGCATCAAACGCTACAACAATGAGATTCATGAATCAAGTTGAAAAGATGCCAAAGAGTGCAGTTTTTTTAGTAATCAACAAAATAGCGTAGCAGAAGGGTAAGAAGTTCAATAGAAGGAACTAAGGTATGAGAGAATATAACTTAGAAAAGGACGGTCGACTTATGTCCAAAACAGAAAAGGCTAATTGGTTGTTAATAAGTGCTAAGCTTAAATGAACTGGCATTTACAATTTTGTTAAGATGTGTATTATGTATGGTATTGTACAAAAAAAGAAAAAAAAAAATCGGCGGAATAGTTGAAATTTTTGTGAAGATACTGTCAACGGATCTGAATGGATACGATGATCTACCGAAACAATGTCACGAACACAGAACTTAGTTGTATCTTTATATAACAAAGCAATGCACGTAAAGGAACAATGTATAAATGTAAATCTGAGGGATTTTATGATATCACACAAGAAAAAGGTGTCGCATACATCAACTGGTGAAACAGTCAAGTGAGGATTAACTTCCGCTATAGCATCCATAACAATTCAAAAACTAGGAAATGCATCGAAAATTTTCTTTGATTTAATTCAATCCGACTACATCCCTCCGAAAATTATACACTAACAATAAAATGCATAACTGATATCGGAAAACACAATTTCACGTAAAATTCACTTCCGATAAAGCCATTCGCACTGCTATCAGGTCCTTGCTGCTTGGATTCTCGGTAACTAATTGTTTTAATTTCTTCATATAAATATCGATGTTTTGTGAAGTTGGATATTCTCCTACAAAACAATAGTTGAACAAAAACGAGATTACAAATGGATATGATATCAAAGGCGAAAAATAACGACCAGAATCCTAACTATTTCTTCCGCTCTTTGGCATAAATATTCGCGAAATGTAGTACATTTAAAGAAATTCGAGATCTGATAAATTCTCATCTAACTGATGGAAACTTTCACTACAAATAATCACAGATTACCATCAACAGAAACATATGCAAGAGCGTCGATTAATAACTTTGTCCATCGTTGCTTTATTTTTGTACACCATTGTACTGCTCCAGGTTGCTGTCCATATACTAATTCCATCTTCTCTGACAGCCTATAAAATCAGACCTTCTAAAGCTTCGTTGTATGATGTAAAAGCCAATCAGAGAGATCGAACCACATAAGTATAATATTATTCCAATACTTTTGTATGTTCAGTATAATAGCTAATGTCAGCGTGACTCCGAACTCACTTCAGAGAATATAAGCCTTATTTCACCAAAATTAGCATTATATGCAATACAACATCCTCCTGATTTGGTTATATATATTTGTGTTTATCTATAAACATATGTAGATCACTGTGGAATGTACACGTTGAATTTAAAAGGAAATAATATGCAGCAATAGTGAATTTCAAAGAAAAATATATATACAAACTCACTTTGCGATGTCAGCTTTAAGGAGATCTCTTTCTTCCTGCAGAGCACTCACCATTTTCCGCAACTTCTTGCACTTACTTTCCTGGCCTAAAAAGAAAATTGATTAGAACACAACTTGATTGTTTATAAAAATGATACGATATGACAGTTCAATAGTTTGGGGAATGTTGAATATAGAGTGCATATAAATAATATTAAATAAAGAAGTAATGTTACCAATTCAAATAATAAATAAATAAGATGCTCATCCATAAATTCAACAAAATTTTGTTATGGCTATGACCTTAATTATTTCCCAACAAAGCAGTTAAATGATATGGCGTAATTGTTGCTAATTCGATTTAAAATTCAATCGAACATTTTGGACCATACTTTTATTGTAGGCAAGAAATTCTTTGCTGAATATTGGAATATCACCCGCAACAACTGATTCATTTTTGTCTTCTTCCTCAAAATTAAAATTTGTTTTCACAATCCGTGAAATTACTCCGAAAATCCTAATTATTCCGGCAAATAAAAACTGCTGGAAAACCAAACAAATTAAGAAAAGATTTACCTCATCATCACCGGACTTTACATCGCTTTTGCGTCTCTTCAATTCCTGCATTCTTTGCTTCATCATTCTTTCTTTTTTGACTGAAATTCAATTCTCTTTAAAGCAGAAGATTCATCCCAAATATCACAGTGAAGTAATTATACAATAAGAATTCACTTCATTCTATTGAAAATATTCGAAAAAATGACCTCATTTATATAGCAGTTAAATAAGAATTTAGTATTTATTTTTTTGGTAATAAATTCTCTATTCATGTCCTATTTATTGCATGAACATATGAAATTCTAGAACAAGTATCCTAGAACATATTTGTACGTACAGAAATATGAAATTATGTTTGATATTTCGGATTACGCCATTTATCACAAAATGAGAGCTGGTAATTCCAATGAAGAAAAGCAGATCACATTGTTGAAGAGTGGAAAACAAAAAAAGGAGTAAACCAAAGACGATGGATAAAACAGAGAACGTGAAATGAGGGAAGTAATTAAGAACGAAATACGGTTTTGGCTACGATCATTTTCCGTAACAATAAAGGACATATCCGATATCTACTTCATTCAAAATCATATTTAAATAAGTCTAGAAAAAAAAGTTAGCAAACCTTGAAATTGATTATAAGCCTCAGTTTTTTTGTATTCTTCCATAGCTTTCTCGTATTCTGCATGTTCCTTAGCTGATTTGTCGAAATAAAACTGAGAAAGAGCAAATACAGCGAAACATAATATTCTGTTGAAATCTGGCAACATAAAATATCAAGTTTTGCCTATGTGATCTAGAAACTACTCAGAAAATTTTACCGATAAATCCGTACTATAATCAGTGCATAAATCCAATATAAAATGTGTGATTTTAGCTCACAAAAAATCAATAGTTTCTTGTCAATCAAATTCAAATATTTTTTCAGAAAAAGTCAGATTTTACAGTGAGGGCCAAAACTTCAGATAAGTCATTCCAAACCTTTGCATAAAATCAAATCCAACCTTTTTTTGGTCATCCGGTAAAATTTTCCACTGCTTTCCGATGTCTGCAAGAAAACTACGTTGACGTAGTGCCTCACGGCTACCAGAATCCACTAACTCCTTTCTTCGCGCACTAGAATCAAAAGTTTCATCTTTTAAGAAGCTTGTTTTTAATTTCTATATTTCACTACAAGTATGTTCAATATGCACCTTTTATACTTCTTGCGCACTGATAGTGGTATTTTAATCTATAAATCAATGAAGGGAAGGTAACATACTTTACGAAATGAACATAAGCGGTACGGGGCCGTTTTGGAGCATTTTCATCGATATAGACAACCCTCTTTTTTTGACGTCTATTTTTCGATGATGATTTATGCAACGTTGCAGACATCTGGCAATTACTGGAAGAAATGAGTGAGATATAACTTTTAACGATGATCTAAGACGCTGGTAATAATTTATACTTCTCGTTATATTACAAAAAATAGGTTTTGAAGATTTGGAACACACTTAAATGAATATTTCTCGTCATACAAAAATATTCTTTATGACGAAAACCATAAGTAAGAGATATATTAGACAGGTAATTCTAAGTAAACAATAAGAAAGCCATAAATCCAATCCAAGTAAAATAAACCCAACCATCAAAAAAAGCCTAGTCTCCTGATTCCTCATGAAAACATTGCGACCATTATTGAAAATTTCAAATCCCATTCGATATTCATCTCAAAAATTGATATTATTGCTGCTGAAATGGAAGTAATCATTTCAGGAAATATTCCGTATTGGATGCGAAGTATTTACAAGGAAAGAACGGTAAAAGCAGAGAGTTCAGATGGTTATTGCACACTTTGACCTAACAAGAGCAAATCATTCATTTTTGAAGATAAGGCTTTAAAGGAATAAATTGTTAGCAAATAATAAGGAAGAAAAGATGTAGGGAACAGTTGAAGTAGTTCAATATCGCTACATTTTTACTGCATCTATAACCGTATCCTACTTATTAATATCTCAACTTGGTTAGTGATCTATATGTTAATCACATACGGTTAAATGAGGTGTGGAAATTCATATATGATAGATGAGATTCAGTTAGATACATGATTGCCCAGCTAAAATTTCATTCCATTTAATTCATTTATTCGAAGAGATGTATCTGTATATAAATGAACTATTTTATGTGCAGTAAAGTATTCTCATTTGAATTCAAAAACAAATGAGTAAATAAAATGGTGAAAAATACATAGATTTGATAACTAAAGAAAAAGATGAAATGATCATAAAAGACACTATTTCAAGAGGTATGTGTAGAATGATCCACGGTCATTCACAGATACGCTACATTAACTGACCGAATTGTTCTAATGGTCAAGCAGAGAAGAAGGCCTTATGTGAAATACAACACTTAACATACGAAAAATTTTTGCTTTAAAAAAAGATATTGCTCTAATATGCATTTAAATAGCCAACACCAAGAAAACAGAAAGAAAGACTAATGTTCAAATCAGATTGTTGATACAGAAGTAATGTATAGCATCTATTTTAAAACGTAGAAAAATGGCATTCCTGGCATAAGAAAGAACTATCGGGACGAAAGAATGCATAAAAAATGTATAGAAATCCAATTTTTCGAGATAACTAGTACTAAGTTCGAGAAGCTTCATGTTTTCGAAATTTTCAAAATTTTTGACAACTAAAAGATTTCGAAATCCCACTGGAAAATATTATGCTTAAACTAGATCTAAGCTTCCAAAATTTGAAAAGCTATAAAATTCAACGAAAAGAAATTAACAGAGCATTCAATATAGGAATGAAATAAATGAGGACCCGTTGTTATTGATACACAAACAATGTTTCTGAAACAAAATCTTTACAACAAAGCAATCATAATCTTCTCTGAGATAATAAATAACAATGTACAAATGAAGTTTACAATTATAGGGAACGGAATTAATGCTGATGTTGACAAAATCAATTGTATGGATTACTGGATGATCAGTCAACTGTGGCAGTTGTTATGAGATATCCACAATGTTATGGTAAGAACAACCTATAGCAAACTGATTCTAAATCTCAAAATTTTTTTTTGACAGACTCAATAAATTGCCAAGTAACAGGTATAGCAACATAAAATAAGAAAAGCAGCATCCAGGCGAATAACGAACACTTAAGGTTCAGTAATGTTCGAGGAATGTTACATTCCAAAAAACAATACAAAAAATAAACAATCAGAAAAGGATGCTCCAGCCAGATGTTCATGGCTTTTCATTTTCTTTTGGTAATACCGATACTGCACCTGCCTGCAAACAAAATACTTTAAATTTTACACTCTAAATTTTTTTCCAAAAACTTGAACATCCAAACGATGAATTTACTGTTATCGCAGGTGAAACAATACAGCGAGTATACCTAATCCAGGTTAATCACTTGAGACTTACTTCATAATTCTAGGACTATTTCAAAACCGTTATTAGTCCGTTAGACTGTTAGTGATATCATTCGCACAAATTTAACCGGTCCGCAGCAATGCCTTTGCATCTCTCTTGAAAATTCTGGACAGTGTTCTACCATAAGTCTTTACTTTTGAATCATTCTGATACCATGATCGGTTGAATTAAGCATCAAAATTAAAATTATTGAATAATAAAATGAAGCCTTATAACACCAAGAAACTAGAATTATGAGAAACCTGTACAAGTAATGTGGGCTGTCCTTTTCTCCGTATTCGATATTGAGTGGGAAGTTGTGATGTTCCAGAATGGGAAATCATTGACATATGTTCTTCAGATGTACGCGAACGTTGTCGTTCCATTGCAGCACGGCCTGTAAACATGAAAATCTAGCAAATATACATTACCAGTATTACAGTGCATGACTTTCCCTAGAAGATCCTTTCCTGTTTCGGTCTTAATGAATCAGTGAATTAATCTAATATCACAATATCTTGATTACCAGCACGAGTACGTGGTGTTCTCCTTGGCGTCCTTCGTTCCGCTCCTTCCAAATATCCTGCTTCTAATATCTTTTCAATTTCATCCACAACACCCAAATCCTGTTTTCCTGAAATTGAAACAATTTAAACAATAACAATTGTATGGTTAGAAAAAGAAAGTGAAGTCGAATTCGATTTTAAAAAAACTAGTACTGTAATTAGCGTAAGCTGTTTCTCAAATATTCAAATAAAACTATACCAAAAATACTTACAACTTCCACAATAAAACTAAAGTTGGCTACCGTGAAGACTGTTCAGCGTACCGTGATAGAATAATATCTGTCGACGGTTACGTATTGTCTTTTTAGAAACAGTTCATCGAACAGGCTGTTGTTTTAACAACAGCGGTATGGTTAATCCATCAGTTAACTGTACAGTATAGGTTGGATGACAATGTCACATTTATTTACAATTCTTTCTCGGTATTAAAACTGCTGTAATACCAAACCTGTTTTTAGGATCCCTTCGATTGCAACAGTGCGATTCAATGGAGATGCCGCAACTCCTGGTTGCAAGGGCTTCAATGGTAGTCTTTTCTTCCTCTGTTCCTCATGTTCTTTTACTTCACGCATTTTCTCCATGTCGTGGATTACTTTCTAAATGTATCAATACAAAGAGAAATTGTATATTGTTAATTCGATTAATTCTTTATTACTTCTTATATGTATTGATTTTGCTGTTCGAGTCCCTGCAATCTGAAATTGCATGAATTCTCGTTGCAGTTTTCATACTTACCTCGTAATCCTCTTTGAACAATTTCAAGTCACCGAAAAATGTTTCCATGTTGTATTTTTTAGGGTCGAATGAATAATACTTCCTCAAAGAATCCCATTTTGCATTCATTGTGTTATACATCTGCAAATCATTTTCTCCTCATATTTAACTCTAAAGTCCTACTCAAATAGAACTATAATTAATACTTTGTTATCTCATCCCTACAATTCAAATGTTTGTCCAAAATTTACAAATAAACTTTTCAAACTTTTGAACCAACTAACTTTTTCCACGATTTCACATTCTGTTTTCGCCTTTGATAGAAATGGGTTCATTTTTTCAAAGAACAAATCGTTCCCTGCTTGTTTGACAAATGCCTTAAGTTGACTGTCGACCTGTAAAGTGAAGTCTGCAACTGATTAACACATAGCAATACCAGTACGAAATTTCTGATATGTCATCAATATTTGAGTTGATCGCATGTCAAAATGTGAGTAGATTAGAGTTGCGAGATCGATGTCCAATTCAGTATTAAGTGTAAGCATCGGATATTTATTGAAATTATTTAAGAATATTAGAAACTGCATAAAAAATCACCTTACTGAGAGCACTTTTTAAAGCCGTAACGCCTTTGGCCACTTCGTCGGCATTAACACGTGAAGCTTTATCAATATGGAGGAATTCATCTTTCGGAAAGTTTGCATACAAACCATTTGCTTCGGTAAACATACAACTTACAAGGTAGTGTAAAAGTGACTCGCTGTTGTTGATATCTTTCGTGTCACTTAGCTATAATCGAAATCGCATTAGTTAAAAATCAGAAATCTTAAAGAAACAACCTTTCGATGTCGGGTCAATACAAATATGAAATATTAAGCGGTATTCCAAAACATTTCAAAATGATCATTATATACTTTTTTCAGTACACTCATTTCGAATCCGAATATATCCTTATATGTTTTCGATGAGTGTCCCATATAGTTTCCAACCAAAAGAACCATTTCTAGAAACATCTTGAAGCCAGTAGACATCCGAATTTCATCGCATGCTTCTATCACAGCCGATATAGTCTGAAATAATCATGACGAAGTGACATCAGCTACCATTTCATACAAATACATTTTTTTGTAACAAATAAGATTATTTGAAGAAAGACCAAGAAAGCACTGAAGAAATGGACATTAAAGTATGACATCACAAACATACAAACCGGTTTCAAATCGTTAAGAGTTTTATCAAATTCGAGCATGAAAATCATCGAATCCAATCGTGCTGGTAATCCTTTTATTGAAGCCAGTGTTGCAGCAAACTAGAAGATGTAAGTTGGATTAGAAAAGCTAAACTTGAAAATCTTTTAATTTTCAGACATAAATGTTTACTCTAAATTACCTGTTCGCCTTCTGGCATCTCATTGAATTTGTTACCAGCCAAATCCTGAAGTTTCTTCAACATGTCAGATGGTGGTAAAGCATTTCTCAGCTGCTGCATTGTTCCCGAAGATATTACTCGATCATCAATTTCCAACAAAATCCGCTTCCATTCCTCCAGTGGTATCTTTTGCGATCCTTGCAGAATAGCTCAAAAAAGGAACTCACTACATAAAAAATACTGCTGAGTTTAGAAATCATTTTAATTAAAAAAAATCCTATAATCTAGCAAAAGAAATATAAGACATTGATTTTCAAGTACCAAGAGTTTGCAAAATCTTTTCATCTTGTATGACTAGTGGTTTCCGGACTTTCTTCTTCGGCAAACTTTTTCCACTTGTTGTTGAATCGGATTCGCTGTTAGTTTGTCGACTACAAATCAAGCTGTTATATAAGCATTTCTAGATTATTTTTACATTAAGTAGACTATAACTTCCGCATCTGCTCAGCAATTGATAACTTCATAAATTGATAACTTCGTCTTCCATTTATGAATCTCAATATCCGTATGTCAGTAGAGTAATTTATTACACTGACATGAAAAATATATTTGAACTACTGTTAAGGATGATGTAGTAGGAAACAACTGTCAAAATTTTTGTCCCTAATGAAGATGCTGAAAAATTCTACTTCGCCGCAAATTTTTTCTTTAATGTTTCAAACAACCGCTCATTCGCGAATTTCTCTTCCGCTGTTTGCGCCCAAAAGGAATCCTTACTGATTTCTTTGGGTTTGATCTGAAAAAAAAAAAACTTCGCATAACAGAATAATAATCCCAGTACAATTTGTCCCACTTTTCATTAAAATTTGAGAATATCTGAAAAACCTACCGTTGCCGAACTCCATGGAATTTTTTTCATCGGCACATCAACTTCACGACGTGGTTTCTTCTTTAGATATTCTGGTAGTTCGGGGCTTGCCACTTTATTCAAGAATCCAGGTGGTAGTGGCGGTCCAGGTGGGCCTAGTCCGCCTGGAAATGGTGGTGGCGGCGGTGGTGGAGGAGGAGGACAGCTTCCTGCAATTGATTGGTAAAATTATCAGCACATGTTACTAAAAATTTCGGAAGGAAAAATTTTTTCTAAAAAGGTGATAGTTAAAAACAAATTTACCAGATAACAGTAGTGGTGGAGGCAAAGGTGGAGGTGGAGGTGGCGGTGGTGGTAGTGGAGCAGTTTGATGGCCAGGTGCTGGAGGAGGTGGAGGAGGACCTCCTATTTCGGCACGTAACTTCTTATTTGCTTTTTCAGAATAGGTATCTGGTGGCGGTAAACAGCTTGTTGGTGCAGGAAGTGGCACACTTGGATCTTTTATCTAGAAAAATGAGGTATATGGTTTGGAATTATACTAAAATGGAATCAAAAAGAACCTTAAATACAATGGACGGCTCATAAAAACCTTACATGCTTTCTGAGCTGCTCTGTCTCATTTGCAAACTCTTCCATTCTCCTATAGTATTGGCTCAATTTGGCTAAGGCTTCATTTTTTGCTTGTGTGGCCATTTCGACACGTTTATTCGCTTGTCTTCCTTCTTCGCCATCTTCCAAGGTATCTAAAAGCAATAGCTCGATCTAACTTGGAAATTTTATGGCGAAATGAGAGCAACAAATATATGGACATGTAGAATGTGCCTTTCTGAATATGGAAAACAAGGTGAGGATTCATAAAATTAACAACAGTAATATGTATAAAAAAGTCTACTGACCGAGAAAATGAGTGATATCTTGAGTAAATTCGAATTTTCCACGGAAATCAGGATCCACGCATGTTTTTGGTAGAACGATTTCCGAGATGCAGTTCTCAATCAAACGAAAATATTCTGTCCTGTTAAAATAATATAAAACATATTTGACATTTCGACAGTCAATAAGATTTAATGCAAAACCTTACTGAATTGAAATCATTTGGTAAGTCTCACCTCACGTTAATGTCGTCGGTTATCAGAAGAAGATGTTGTAGAATGCTCAGAAACGGTCCCTCGGCTCTAGTGTTCTTCACACCAGCTAGCAAAATGTTGTAGCAGCAGTCCGGTTCTTCATATTCTCCTTTTCTGAAATACTGTCAAACAATTTAAGTACCATATGTTCTATAAAGAATGCTATGCTGCCAATGCAGGACTCCTCTAGTTTATAGCGCAAAATAAGTCAAGTGTAATAAATTTTAAAAATTTACTGACTTTTGGTTACTCCTTCAAAATAACCGAATAGAAAGTTATTAAACTATAATAATAACGAACATTTGTTCAAATCGATTTACAAGTTCAGCAAAGTCGGCTTCTTTGATACGGCAGAAATTATCATATTGTTTCTTGATTGCTTCCAAAGTGCAACTTTCCAAAAACTATAAATTTGAGCTGTCTTCCACTAATACACAATAACGGTCTAGCAGCTGAAGTTACTTCCAACTAGTTTCATTATTAAAAATCTTTCAGAACAACTACAGATTTACTTAATTTGACTCATAAGCACTTCATTTTTTAATGATGTTCCTCTCTCTACTGACAACTTTACTCACGTGGGTGCAAAATAAAATCCTTGGTGTTCAAAATGTACATCACATCGTATTAAAAAATGCGGAATAACTTAAGGCATTATTTTTCAACGTATATAATAGATATCACTTACGGAATAAAAAAATAGATGAATATGAAATTCAATGTCTAATGAGCTATTCAAATCTAATTAAATCAGTTTTAATAAAATTGAATCTAACCTGAACACAGTCGTACATTCCAGCACGCATGAATTCACTTCTCCAATGCATCCGAATTTGCCACGCAGCTTCCGCAGATGCACGACCTTCTTCCGTAGTTGTATCATCTGGCTCCGGTACGTCCAGCATTACATTTACCAATGTCATGGCTTTTTTCTAAAATAACCGATTAGCTTATATGAATCTTATTTTTTTAAATGCTCTCTTCCTGGAATTACTTTGTACGAAAAAAGAAGTCAAAAAAAAAATTCACTGAGTTTTAAAAAATTATCCGAATCAATTACAACTAACCACTACATCGAGGCGATTCGATTTATTCAGACAACTAACAATGCAGCGAAACCTATCGCATTTTCGTAATCGGGCTTCTTCAGTTAAGGCTTGCAAGAGTGTCTCACGTCTACAAATCCAAAATATTATCTACATTATAATAAAAATGGAGAAGATTTGAATTTTTTTATTTCACTCAAATTTAGTTTTATAATTCATGGAAACCCGAAAATGAAATAATTAAAAATAGCATTCCTTTTATTCGTTCAATATAAAATCAGATTTAATATTTTAAAAATAACTTACCCTCTGAGCTCAAATTTATCATCATTAACGAAAGTCACGACGCCTAAGAGACTCACTGCTACAAATTTCAGTGAATCCCAATGATCTGAGGATGGCTTGCCGGATGCCACCGAGAGTACCCCAACCAAGCATGAAAACATTTTCGACTGACGTCTGAAGCACATTTCCATCCCAGGCTTAAACAAATAAGTAAAATCAATTTGACGAGATAAGATGGAACTTCTATTTAACACAGTCCCTTCCGAAAATCTAAACTGCGACCTAAGAACCTAATAGATTAAATCCAGTAGATTTAATTAATCACTCACTTTTAAGAAATAGAATAAAACTTCAGAATTTCCTCGTATCCTTTTCGAATCCTAATCAAATAATTTATAGCATTTTTAAATAAATACTCACCCATGTATTGACAACGGATTTCAAACATTTGACACTGTCATGAAGTTGCAAAGCATACTCTTCCTCCCGTTCGAAATTCTCTGAGAGCCGCAGAGATTCGATGAGATTGTGCATTATGTGAAATAATAACTGAAGACCACCTTGGTTGCCGAACTATAAAGAATATATGGAAAAAAAAAAGCATTACTTTTTATTATTCTGTTATTCAAAAGATACGAATCGAACAAGGAATCAAACTTTAATTGCCATAATGCGCTTACAACCTGTAATAACTAATTTGCTTTTTCTAAAGTTCATTTTTGTGCTGAGTGTTCTCTATTCGTCATTTGATAGTAACAAACAGAAAGATCTCAATTCTCTTCACCACATCATACTAAAATGTGAAGTTAAATTAGAATATCATTCGTTACTATGTTGTAATCAGCAGAACTTCTGTTACAAAATTACTGAAATCAATTTTATTATCACATTATACCTCCTTGATCCAATCCACTTTCTGAACGCTAAGCTGAACTTTCAAGTCTTTCAACACATCCTTCATTAATCTAGCTTCTTCCGATATCAGCATTCTTTCAATGCGTCGAATCAAATCAATCGGTCGCTGAAAAGTTTTTCTCAAATTTTATGAATCTGAGGAGCCAATTTGTAATGTGTTTGTTTAGAGACTTTTTAGTCACCTATTCTGCTTTATTTCAATGTAAAACAGGATAATTCATGAATAATTCAAAGGAAAACCTTCGAATTCTCTTGAGTAGCCATATTAAGTCTTTGAGATTGACAAACCATTTGCCGCTTCTTTTCCATATCATTATCTGCTAACAACACACGAAATTTTTCATCTTTTATGTTCATTTGCTTCTGAAATTCAATTGAAAATTAGCGATTGTTGATATACAGTTACGCTTCCAGAAAAGTTTTCTAATCCTCAAACTAGCTTCGACTTTTAAAGCCTGGAATGAAAGTTTTTATCTGAGCTTTTCTTATCAGTTAAAGTTCAGGAACTCAGCTTCAATAAAAAAGCTTTTGTAAGTATTAATGAAGACTTGTTTAGTTAATTAGAAATGTATCTTACAAGTAACTCAGCAAATGCAGCATTAACTTGATCATCGTTCATCCGGTTAACCTCATAATAATTGGATTCCATTACTGTTCTACTTGTTTCCGGCAAGTTTGTGCAATCTGCTTCTGGCTAAAACTTGATGCTAGTAGCTTATTCAGAAAATCATGAACTGAAATAAGATTAATAATGACAATGGTATGTCTTCATTTTACTCACTAATAAACAGTAAAGCAAAAACCACATTGAAAGTTCCACGACAAATCAGAATGGAAGTGAAAGGTAAGTTGAAATTTCGAAGTAAAAGTTAAATGAAAACTAAAAGATTAATTCAAAGTAATGAAAATTGGTTTCTAATGCAATTGTGAAGAAACATTGCTAAAGAATGAATAGTACATGTGTCCCTATGTAACGGGAATTCAAAATTTCAAGGACTTCATATTTGAAATTTGAATTTGAAATCTCCCGCTTAATGTTGTTAATTACACCTAACCCATCTTTGAAATGTGACAAATAGGCAAATCGTCGTTCCAAAAATTCCCAAATATTGAAATTGTTGCTTAGTGCCTCAAACTTTCTCTTGCTTTTCATCTCTTTTCTTTTACTTATGTAATTTTAAACATAGCACTTTACTATTTAGCAAAACGGAATTGAACAAAAATTAAGAACTTAAATTGTGAAGAATTAAAAAAAAAAAAAAAACGCCGTTTTATTCTTTTAAATTTCTAATACAGAAATTGCGGAAATTGCAAAATTTACATATTCACATTTGATATGAAATCGAAAAGATCTCTGAAAATGATAAGCTTATTAAGTTCTAATCAGATTAATATGACAAACTTTTCATGACTAAATAAGCCAAAACAAAAAAACGAACCAAAGATCGAACCGATAAACTGGAAAAGACATGATGATGATGATGATGACCATTTTCCGGTCGGAAACTTCGTAAACTTCCACTATCCTTCCCTTTGTATTTTTTTGATCCGAACATAATCGAATCAATCTATAAAATTTATAATTGCAACGGCAATTAAGGATTATTTGATTTGTATATGGGAATTTTAAATTAATGAAACCTATAGGTATCCGGAAATAAGTAGACATAACCTTTGACCTCTCATGAATTATGCTATCAACAACAATCACAGCTTTGTCCAGAAACGAGAGAATAGAAGGTAACAATCTCATATCACATATGCCTATTACAAATCATCATTGATCTTTCTTATAATTTATTTCCGTTATTACTTTTCCATTTTCAAATAGAAGTTCGATGTGAACTTTAACCTTTCTATCTGACCCTAGATGTATCCCATTATTCTAAGGTAAAATGGCAGAAACAGAAGTTTTATATTTGAAATTGAAAAGGAAGCGGAATCGCTCTTCCCTCCTCTCTCTCTCTCTCTCTCTTTCTTTTCCTCTGCTTGATAAAAAAAAGAAGAAAAAAACGAATGGAAGATGGTTGTTGTTTTCAGGGAAGAACAGTAGTGAAAATGGGAAGGTCACATGGAATAATATCATGATGCTTTCTTCCTGTGAACCACAGATGGATCTAAACATTCTCCCAAGTGACCCTGAACCTAGGAAAAAAGGCCAGATATTGCCACCGTATCATCTCATCTTTCCCACAAAATGCTTTTCTTCTTTTCACTAAATCTTGCTCTTAACCTTTTTCTATCAATTATACTAACTTATATCAAATATCATTTCATATCAAATGTTAGAAGTAAAAAAAAAATGGTTAGATATTATTGGTACTTAGCAATAATTTAGTCTAAAATTTAGGAAAGAAGATGATGAAATAATGGAATTAATGAAGAGAGATGATCAGAAATTCATGAAAGATATTAAGATCTGAAGAAAATTGGAATCTGAAGGATTTTTGATGGAAGATATCGAAATAATCTGGTAGATTTATAGAATGACGTGGAAGATAACGGATTTTAATTCATAGAAAATGTTGAGATTTAATAAAATTCATAGAAAATACCGGGGATTTATGATTGGAACATATTGTCACTTCCTAAGCATTCTTTAATTTCCCTCTCTCTCTAACGATACAACAACTATTTACAATGCTTACTTCTCTTTGCTTCACTTTCCTTTTCTCTCTCTCTCTCTCTTTCTCTCTCTCTCATTCTTTCAATGTTCAAATAATTACCGATAACATACGGGACAATTGAGAAGAACGGAAAGACGGGGAATGTGATATATACAGCTCAATTACATTTTTCCAACAATGTAAAACATCGTATAGATCAACATTCATTTTTTAAATTAAAACTTCCCATAAAATGTTATTATAACGCCGATATTACTAATTATATTAACTCTTTGTCTTATTTTCATCATAAATCCGTCATGCTTTCAATGATCGATTACAAAATTACAATAGGAAGTATATTTGAAATATATGAAAGTAATTGATATGATCTTATCACATTGCTGATCATTTATTCTAAAAAAAAAACTATATGATGATGAATGATACTTTATTAGTCTATTGGTATTTCTGAAAAAACAACTAATTTAAATTTGAATAAATGATTATAATGTAGGAAATACTACAAGAAATATTTGAAAAAAAAAAACATTTTTTTCTTTCTCTTGTCAACTTTCTCATTTATCTGAAAATGTACTATTGAAATGTCAAAGGTTACCAATAAATTTTCAATCTAATTTCAGAAAAGAATTAAAGCATGGAAATTTTCTAAGGGATGGATCAAAATTTCAGGAATAATCTTCCTCTCTTTCACTTTTTACTCCACTTTCATTTCATTTCAAATATATCTACAATTAAACTTTCATTACTATTAATTCCGGTTTTGTTCAGGGATGTTTCTTTTTTTTTTTTTATTTTCAAGGCTTTGTCTTACTGGTAATTATTATATCTCAAGTGTATCTATTAAAATATATATATATATATATAATTACTCAGAAGTAAGGACAGATTCAGTGCCTATTTTTCATTATTGTTGAATATTGAATTACGATATTATTGTAACAGACAATTAAATCCTGATCCGGATAAGCGATCTGTCTGAATTATTCTATTCTCTTGAATCAATTTTTAATTCTTAGCTTACTTGAAAAGACTGGCATATATTTCTCATTGTTTTACCGATCATTGTATGTATGATATAGTTTGTCAGCGTATTTAATACTTTCAAATTTCAATAAACTACATGAGTAAGTAACCTTTTCCTTTTCTTCCTAATGAAAAAGTAAAAGTTGCGAAAATTTTATATTTTATCTTCGCCGAATTTCTTACTCTATTTTATTACATTTGGTATATTTTTTTTTAATTTTAAAATTTTAAATGATAACTATTACTATCATCTTGTATTAGATGTGATGATATTTGCTATATCTTTTCATATCTACTACAAGAATGTAAAGATATAATTAACTTTATTTTAATATTTTCACCATCATATAAATCGATCATTCTTCAGTAATAGTGTTTTTTTTTTTCTCTCTCTCTCTCTCTTCTATACTATATCTCAGATGGCTTGCTACATCATGATACATGATTTCATTTAACGATTTTTGTCAATCTTTCTATACCACTCTATCATGGATGCAAAATAAGAAGAAAGGAACAATGTCATTCACAATTGTGGGAGAGAAGAAGTAAAAACGAATTGTTGTACAAATTTATTTATTTCTGATTGAAATTTCAACACATACATATACAAAAATAGTTCTCTTACTAATTGAAAGTATTATCTCTCGTAATCATTGTCAATGTTCAACCCACTGTGATATATACTACACATGCATGCAATACATATACATACACATACAGATACAGACACAGACAGACAGACACACACACACACACACATACGACCACTTCCATTAGCATTTCATGTCCATCTGTCACACATTAAACGTATCATATAACTGAACATTCCTCATACGAAATATTTACACATTTTTCGATTATGAGAAAGTTTGATAATTAAATTTTAAATTTTAAAATTTCATTTAGAATAAATATGAAAAAATTAGCTGATTAGATTTCAATTAAATATTAAATATTATAGCTATTTCCAGTACTATTGATATCGAGAATGATTTCGAAATTATACGTAAGAAATATTGTAAAATTTCAACAACAATAATAATTATTACGAGAGGATGAAGTTCAATTGAAAATTTTTTCATATTTTTCATTTTTATATTAGCACTTATCATTTAGATTAATTTCCCTCAACTTCTCATCTTTAATTTGTAATTAGGATATTCTCCTTTATTTACTATGTTAATTAGTAAAGTACGTTAACTTATTGATTATAATTGAGATACTATTCCTTAATTGCATCTATTATTAGTACCTTAAACTTTAACTTTGATATTTGAAGATGCTAAAACGATTAAATGAATTTCTAGAATGAATTAACAATAGTTCAATGTCATAGTTCAAACTATAATACAAATTTCCTTACAATACGATAAATTAAATCTTATTGGCTTCAATCCTTTCATATATACCCTAAAATATCCTCAACTAAATTAAATATAATTCATCTCAAAATAAATCGTCTAAACAAATGAATATTAAAATGATCCAAAGAGGGAGACATTAAGTATTAAAAAAAAACATTAAACATTTACTTGGAATGTTTTCCTTTTCAATAACAATTAAAGAAAGTCCATTTTGAAATTTATTGAAATCTGATAACAATATCGAATATAATTAATTCTATAGAAAGATTAGAAAGTTTCTACATTGTTGAATATATTCAACATAAGAAAGAAGAAGAATAAAAAGAAGAAAAAAAAAGAAGAAGAAGAAGAAGGAGGAATAGAATCAATTATCATTTTGCGGATGGAATAAAATTATTCATATCCATGATGGATCGGTAACAAATCACATCTTTAAACGAATAAGAATGTTATGTATCATATAATAAGCTGATAGAGAAATGAACAGAAATGACTGGATGTAACACTCATTAGAGTGCGCAAAAAAAAAAAAAAAATGTATTGAAATTTGAAGTGGAAAACTGTTCATTTTATTAAGCAAAATTACAAATATATTTTATAAAAAATGAGCTATTTTAGAAAAACTTATATTTTTTTTTTATGCAAAGTTTTTAGAATCATATTAAAGAATTGAAAACAAAAAAAAAAAAAAAAAAAGAGGGATTTGTTTTAAATAACATTCGCAGATGAATAATGCTAAAAAATCATTTGCAATAAAATATTATATCGATCAATTCTTTTTTGTCATTTTTCCGAAGGACAAAACTAATAGACTAACCGGGAATTGAAATTAGGTAAGAGTGAAACATATATTGTTATTAACTGATATATGGATTCCGAAGTGGAAGAAGATTTGATGGAAGTAATGATACAACGAATAAAAAACTAAATTTAGGAAAGAGTAGTAAAAAAAAAAAAAAAAAATGACATACCTTATGACCAAAAACGATTAAATTTGTGGATTCAGTCTTTCCTTTCTTGCTTTTTTTTGAATCTCCCATTTTTTCGAAAGAATCATCCGAATCCTTGATAGTTCCATTAGTGGTGCTCAATGAATCCGATGTTACTACTTGTAAGGTTTCCGAAATGGTACCAGAATCTAAGCTATCCGCAAATGTAGTATTAAGTGAATTTGGCGATGACCGGTCGTCAAGTAAGGTTTTTTGAGGACAACAGCCAGAAATTGTATCTGTTACTGTGTTTTCCAAGATAATATTAGTTTCCGAATGAGGAAGAGCAACTTTCGTAGTGGATTCTGAACAAGTTTCGGAAGATTTGATAAGTTCAGAGGAAGGTATCAGTGTACCCAACGATTCCGTAGATGTTAGTGAAATTTTACTGGAATGAAATGAGGACATTTGTGTTAATTGTGAAGATAAATTTCTTGGCTGTCCCGATGACACAGTAGTTTCGGGACGTCTTTTGCTAAATGCCGTATGCTTCCAAAAACCGGTTATAGCTTCATAGAATTTATTTTTCGGTTGTGCTGCTTCACCAGTACTTGATTCCTCAGAATCTTTCAACAGTTCTAGGCTACAGGTAATTTTAGATTCATTTGCTGGTAAATTTTCCACAACCTGAGATTCCTTTACTGAATCTTGTTGCCCAATCTTATTGATGGTTACCGATTCACTGTTATCGATCTGTCCACTGTTTTCGTTTGGAGTTTCCGGAGAATTTAGCTTCTGGATGACATTATCAGCAACTATCAGCTTTTCTCTGAATACTTCTTCATTCAGAACGACAGGATCTTCCGTTGATCTTATCGCTTCATTCGAAATAAAAGGCTTATTAATCTCTTGCGGTGACTCAGTAATTGATGTAACGGATTTTGACGTATTTAACTCATTTGTAGTCGCTTCAAATCCTTCCTTCCCGGATTTCTTTGTGTTTCCGTTTCCTTTCTTTGTGTTTCCGTTTCCTTCTTCGACTTCTTGTAATTCAGAATGTTCAGTTTTTTTCGTAAATATGCTGCATTCCTCACCAACATTCTGACTGCCAACAGTAAAATCATTCATTTTAACATCAGCTTCAATTTTTGCGCTATCTACGAAAATATCTGTTTTCGAATCCTGAATGGTGATGCTATTTACTTGTTCGAGAGTTTTTTCGATTGTATTAGCTTCTGCTTTATTGCCAATGACATCCAGATTTCTGTCCCTTTCCGCTAATTTATTGTCGGGATTATCTGAATTTAGACGATTCGGCTTCGGTATTTCTATGTTCAGCATTTCTGAACGTGTACATTGTACACTTTCCATACCATACATTTTCAGGGGATCTTGATCAGTTGCTTGTAGATCATGAATAACTGACGGCTTTGGTACATTTGGCGTAGATTCATCATGGACATCTGATGAATTGCTTTTTTCACGATCTGTTGCCTCAGTCTCCGTACTGTTCACAATTTCAAAAGCTTTAATATCTTTCACTTCATCAAATATTTCGATTAAATTTGATTTGGAATTATTTTCTTCTTGAATTTTTTCAGAAGAAGTCTCTTCAATCTTCCAATTGTTTCCCTCCGAATCTTTTTTCCCATGGGGGAAATTTCGTGTATCCTTTTCATCTGATGACATTGCAACATGATTGGGAGATGCCAATTCTTGAGACAATTTTGCTTCCTCAGTTTGCTGTAGACATTTCTGATTATCATTATCGACATAGTCTTTTGTTAATGCAGAATGTAAGCTATCAGCTTCTTCCGATAATTTAATTTCATCTTTGATTTCATTACCACTTTGTTTAGTTTCTCCTTTGATTTGATCATTTTGAACAGATATTTTACAGTTGTTTCCCAGTGAATTCAAGTCTTCTTTTTCTTTTGCAACATTTGAAATAGACTTTTTCTTTCTACTTTTTCCCATTTTCTTCTTTTCCACAAGTTGAGCAAAACTATGCACAGATCAAAATCGATGAATAGTATATTCTCTGATTTATATTTCCTTTTCAGAAATTTATGAGATTCACATTACCTGCTGCATATTCCACAATTTCAGAAATATTGTTTTCGAAAAAAGTGTTGAAAGAGTTTGGAAATCGAATGATACTGACAGTAATATTATCAAAATGAATCTGAAATTAATAAATACTTGACATGTTTCATTAATTATCAAATGGTAGTTCAGTTAAAATAACACCATAATAAGTACAAAATTTTAATACCATAATACCCATAACTGATGTATGATATATTTAAATATCATTCAATCCGATAATGAGATGCGGTAAATTACAGTTTAATGTCAAAAAAATTAAATGTAATGGAATGGATCAATAAATAATATGATGATAATACGGAAAGGATAACGGACAAAGAGAAGCGACATATGATGAAAAGTAAATCAGTGAAATTTTATTCGTAGTTTGAAATGAGCAAATTAAAATATTAACAGATGAAAAAGTGATCGTCCATTTGTAAAGTAAATTGTATTACATATGAGAAATCATTGAGAATGAAAAAGGGAAAGTTTGTAAATCGATAATGACAGGTGAGGAGGAATCATTCAATCATTCCGATTTGACAGTCAACCAATATAATTTGTGTGCACAAATAGTGAATACTTGGCATATTGTACAGATTGTTATATTTCTGAATTTCAACAGAAGATGAAATGGAAATGATGGAGATGATAGAAAACTTTTTTGATTCAGGTCATCGTTGAAATGATGGAGATAGTAGTAGTAGAGGTCAAATTGTTGAGATGAAACAATCGAGGAAATAGCATTGTTATTATAAGGAATTATACAAATAAATGTAAAGCTTTTTCGATAAATGTATGACAAAGCAAAACGAGAAAAAAGAAAAAGAAAAAAAGAAAAAGAAAAAAAAAAAAACGACAAAGAAATTTTAGCAACGCTCTACGAAAGTGGGGAAGTGAAATAGAGAGATTGATAGAATTTAGTGGAATGAAATAAATTAAGTGTAGGTAAAGAAGGATAGAGAGTTGAGAAAAGAGAGAAATAATAAAGAATGAGAAATAAATTTGGATGGAAAAATCAAAATGACTGTATGGATGAGAATGAAATAGAAATGTTTTCACAATGTAGTTAATTAATTATTCAACGTTATGCAAATATACTACATGACCCGAAATTTTTGGTGGGATTACAAAAGTAGTTAAAATTTTAAAAATTTTAAGGCTTATGAGTAAGCTCATAACCGGATCGTAGACCTCTCATTATTTGACGCAGGTAGTAAAAGGTAAAGTTTACAACACCGAATTTTACCTTTTGTGATTTGTGATTGAACACTAATATAAGTCTTTTGAAAAAAAGATTCATAATTTCATTCATTTAAAGAAATGTCCTATCAAATAATTAAGGTCAACGAGTGGATGACCGGAAATAAATTGTTATTTTCTAGTTTTTTTCAACTTCAACAAAATTTTTTAGTATTATGAGGATTAAAAATGGAAAAATGAAAATGCTGATTGGATATAAATCATTGTTTGACAGCATCTCATATTTCTCATTTTGTTTATATTAATCATTTGGAATGAATATTTGCTTTTCGGATGAATAATTTTACTAAAATTAACTATTTCATTTATATTTATGAGATCAAAAATTGAAAAAGTGAAATATATAAGTTAGAAATGAAGTGAAGTATAAGATTTATGGAAAGTATGAAAAAAGAAAAGTGCAATCAGTGAATAGGAAACGGTAAAGTACTTTCATTGTCTTGAAGGAAATTTTTAAAAAATATGGGAAGGCTATGCAGAGATACGATTCATTTTTTGTTTTTGAAAATTTGAAATTTCATATATTTGTGTTATGGAATGGATATGCAGATGAAATTAAAATTATGTTACTAAGGTTAAAAACTTTGTCAGCATCATTTGTAATTATTTCAAAACTATTTCAATCAATAATTTTTGTTTCTGTTTATCATTTTAATTGAATTTAAAGAGCGACATCACTATTTTCAAATTTGAAATCATTTCAAGATATTTTAGCTGTTTAAAATTAAGAATTGAAAGTGAAAATTTGGGGAAGTATAATACATAGAAATAGAGAATTTAGGAGCTATTTGCTTATAAGCAGATGGAACAATTCCATGCTCAAAAATATGAATCGAACTTTCATTTATGAGATCACAGACTTCTAAAAATTTTTATTTCTGCATTCAAATTTGATTTGAAACTTTCTAAAAAATCAAAATTTTAGTTGTGCAATAAATTCTTTTAATTTTTTAAAATTGATAATATTTCAAAATTTAAATCATAAATTGAGCTTTGAGCTAGATACAGGGTGGAATTTTAGTGCTCCAGATTTTTTTTTTTTTTTAGATATTTTAAATTGATTGGAGAAAAAGTCGTTTTAAACATTCATAACAAACGTAATGAAATGTTTCATAAACAGGACAATTAATCAAATGATCCAATTATTTAAAATAACTCCATTGATTTTCCAGTTATTAGTTCTGAGTTTTTTAGAAATAATTTAAGTACCATACATAGGTGTCATAATATCTGAAAAGTACCAAACATCTGTAATAAAATAATAAATTTCGTTGACCCTAATCTGGCATCAAATTTGTTAGATAATTTTAAAAATGTTTTTCACTAAATGATCGTTAGCATTAGAAACATTTTTCATTGTATGACCATCTGATATCTTAAAGAATATTGTGTAGAGATACGATAACAAAAAAAAAAAAAAAAAATTTATAACAATTTTTTTCAATGATTCAATAGGAATTAATTCCTGTTTAAACATTAATACATCACTTCATTCACAATTATTTCGAAGATTTCATTGTGTTGAACAGATATACGCAACATCTATTTGCGGAAAAAAATGTGAATGATTAAATTGAATGGTTACCAGTTTTTAAAATGGAGAAAAGTTGGCAGTGTTGAAACCTGCGTTGATCATAATGTTCAGAAAATTTAATGGCAAAGTAATTTAATCAAAATTTGTTGTGATTTTCAAAAACAATTTCCTCGCAAACATTTTTCTTTTACAATCTCATTCAATTCAACATTGTTGAAGAGTCATTTTTATTGCACGATAATTATTTGATATAAGCAATTTGTGATAGTTTAATTGCAACTGAAAAGTATTAAAGAGATTGTATATTGTAATTTTGTTGACCTAACGAGGATATGACCTCTAAAGTACAAAAAAGGGAAGGCGTATCTCTAACCCACACGAACACTTTCCATTGAATCCTCATACCACCAACTAACGAAATAGATCCTCCAAGGTAAATAATTTCGGGATGGTTTCCCGAGGTAGCTATTGGTTTTTTTCTGAGGGATAGTTTGAGGGAAGTGAATTAGGAGTACGATTGATATTGGGATCTGAATCACCCGGATATTTTCATATTGTTTTGGGATAGACCTGAATCCCTGTTGCATCTAGAAACAGGAATTTTTTTATTTTACTTACTTTCAAATGAAGTAAAATATGATTTAAGTGAAGTGATATTTCAGTTGTTTCACAAAGTCTAAAATCAATCGAAAGTTGTATTAGCAAATCTGATCTTTATCCTAATCACTGTTCGCATTTAATTGCATTTAAAGAAAGAAGTAATATTGAAATTTGACCAACAAAATCTATTGTTAGTATAGTGGAAGTTCATTAGTACTTCTCCAAATTACCATCGTATTATAGTGTCAGAATGTCCTGTCAAGTTCTAGACTGGAAAGAAGTGCAAATGACGGAATAAGAAAAATTTGAGTGATAATGAGAAGTGGTGAAATGTGAGAAAGATAGCAAGGAACGTTGAAAATTTCAAAATACCATACGATTAAAGTGTGTAAGTTTGTGGCGATGACAGTAACTGGAGTAGGAACTGAATAATAAATGGACAGAAAATAGAACTGATAAGAATTTGATGGTAGTATATGCTGAAATGTTAAGAAAATATTGAGATAACGAGGAATAGCACTTCACAAGATAAATGGATGTTTTTTTAACTTTCTAAAGTGATTTTTATTATCAAATTTCCGTAGAAAAGTTGAAAATTTTGATGCTAATTTCAGAGGGAACGTACAACTGAGACTGTTGTTCGTTATTAAAATGAAATTGAAAATTTCTTTTTATATTCAGGCAATGGGAACACTTAGTATACAGCCACCAACGGGTTCAATACGTAATCTTACTGAAGTATTCATTCTTCTTCGAAATAATGCGCTACACAACAAGTTCATCTTTGCTAATAATACTGCAAGTGCAGCTGGTTGGTATCATTCCACTTCTAATAAATCTTGATTTTAGCTTGCATTTTAATAGTTTACGGAATAACAGCTGAAAAGATGCGTAATTCAAAGTATTGGTTTTCTTGCTACCAATGACAACTGATTTGACAAACAACTCTGTAGTTTAGAAAATATATTTTCGATTGATCGGGATGAACGCACGACAGACGACATGATTCTGCGAATTTTTGCTTCTCTCTGTCTGTTCCTTGTTACCGTATGACCTTAGAGAAGTTTGTCACAATGATCACAGAACATTGGGAGAGCTAAAAATTAACATGTGAAAAGGTATTACCATCAACAAAATTATCGAAATGAAAGAAGATTTTTGGTTGAATGGAAGAGATATTTGGTTAGCTCGTCGATGCAGATGATGGCGGTACGAACTAGTGCTCAAAAATATTCATTTAAGAACTGTATTTTGTGTTTAGAGCCATTTATTTGGCCCAACAGAAACAATGTGCAGTGTGGCCTGTATCATTTCCCCAAAGTAAGCCGTGCTAATTTTAAACATTTCTACAATTCGTTTAAAAATTTTGTCTTGTAGACAAAATAATAATGAATACTTCAGACGAGAAAATGTCACTGGTTGCTTTGGATGAAGAAACCGAAACAGTTCATGTCTCGAGTTCGAGTCGTGTGCCACCCGAGTGGGTTAATTACCTTGATGAAGCACAGTATGAACTTACGAGGTAAGCGAATTTGCTCTGTATTTGCTCAAAAGAACCAATAAATTTGAAAGTGGAATATCTACAGTTAATTTTTTATTTGAGTTAAAACAAATAAAAAATGTGCTAAAATCTTTGGTTGATTTTTGTACGAATCATCGCGGTTAAGTTTTCGTGAAAGCAACAGGCATAAGATGAATCGGACATCGGAAGTATTGCAAATATTTCTATGAAATGTTGATTGTTTCTGGTAGTGTTATTTCTAGATCAAATCAAATTTTTTTCTGAACTTACGACATTGTTTTTTATTTTCGTCAATTTTGCAGGATACGCTCACGTTTGAAACAAATTCGAGAAATGCAACAGAATCATATATCGAAGCCAAGTTTCGTGGAAGATTTGGAGGCTCAAAAAGAAATGGACAAAAGTACAAATGAAGTCACGGAAATGTTTTCTCACTGCCAACGCTTGATCGGGTTTGTTCCCGTTTGATTTTTATCAAATTAAAAAATTTCAATACTTGTGTGCTTTCAAATTTCTATCCGGTCACGATGATCTTAAGGCACTGTGCTGATTTTATAACTTTATGATTACTTATAGTTATCCGGTGATGGTCAGTAATTTGAGAAATCTAGTAAATCAATTTGTGGCGCAAAATATTCTTGACTTTATTATAATTTTTATGCCACATGTTTTATGTTATGATTTTGGTTCTTATTTCTAATGAAGTATCTGAGAGTGTGTTTTTTTTTTTCGCTAATCGCTGGCTTTCAAGTTCATTTTTTAGTTTTATTGAGAAAGCCAATGTCATCGAAAGCAGACAACAGTCTTTACTACGTGAAAATGTAATTTCAACATTACGGTTGACACTGAGTAATTTGGCTGGAGACTTTCGCACGAGTCAAGCAAAATTTTTAAAACAAATTGAAGCACGTAAAGAAACTGTCAATTCATATCTTCTCGCATCTACTGACTGGGTGAATACCGAAGTTCTTGAAGATGTGCCAATCGATGCATCACGAGATGGTAAGTTTGTTCTTCAGCAATTAGTGATATATATAGTCATGAAATACAATTTTCCTCTGCATCAACTACGAGATATAAGATAATTTGCTCTTTGTTCTAGTTTGTTAGGCTTTCTGTAGCCGAATCTCAGAACATCCTAGCGAACATGACTTTTTTATGAAGTAATGCTAACTGATAGTGGCATTTCTTTGCTGTTTTATTATCTAGATTGCATTATCAAATTAGAGTGATTTTAAATCATTGAACTTCCTTGTAAAAATATATTTAATGTGGCATAATTGCAGTCCTTTTTTCTGATAGTTTGTGTATTTCTCTATAATGAAGTTATATATTTTGTAATTTGACTATGTATTTTATTGTAATACTTATCGTAGTCAAAACCTAGTACAATAATGCTGTTCATTTTATTCATATTGTGAGTGTTAAAATACAAATTCTAGGCCTTACCATGGAACAAATACAGTTGTTATTGCAAAATGCTGATATGGTAAAGGAACGGGAGCGTGACGTAATGAGTGTCAGTAGATCGATTGTCGAGTTAAATTCTTTATTCAAGGATCTTGCATCCATGGTTGTTGATCAGGTACTTGAAATGAGCTGAAGTATTGAGTAGCTTTTGTATTGGAAACTATTTTGTAGTTTATGAAATACACAGTATTTAGTAGTGCAATTCCTATAATTATTTTTGGAATTCGACCAGAGTATTGCTGCGACTTCAGATTCTTATCCATAATAAAATATTATTTCATTTATAGTTCGAATTTCGACTAACTTAATAGTCGTGAAATATTTTTTTGTTCTTAATGTTAGGGTACAGTCTTGGATCGAATTGATTATAACGTGGAGCAAGCAGCGTTGAAAGTCAACTCGGCCTTATCAAGTGTGCAACGTGCTGAAAGGTATCAACGAAGCGATAAAAAAATGTATTGTATTCTTGTTTTGTCTATAACAATTATTATTTTGCTTATTCTTCTTGTTATCGTAAAAACTTGATGTAATCATTCTCATATATCTAAGATTCTCTGCATCCAACCTTTAAAGTATCATTTATTTGAGGTTGTTACTTATAACTGCTCTACAATAATTTTCTGCTCACTGATGAATAATAAATATCGAGTGCGTATAAACCGATTCAACTGATCGGCTTTTTAAAGTCGATCAGTTGAATTAGTCTACACGAAATTATGAGTGTAATATCGTTCAACTAAGCAATTCGCTTGAAAAATGAGCAAAAAATCTCATGAATATGCTGGTATGTCTGACGTGATCCTTTTTTAATGCGCTGGAAGTGAAGTGAAGAAGATTTCAATTATTTTAGATTAGGTTACTAGGATTTAGGAAAATTCCTTCAGTTAACTCTCACTATTAAAAATTTTTCACGTTTGCTTTTTAATTTCTCTTTAGTGGTAGTTTTTAAGATCATTGTGGATCTCCGGTTTTTCTCGAGATTTCTTTCGAAACCATCCATATTGTAAATTTCTTCCACTGTGCATTTCCCATTCTCAGGTGTGCTTCAAACATTTCAGATTGGTGCAGATGTCTTCGCTTTCCGCTTCCATTTATCTTATTTTTTCATGTTGACGTTTATCCTAACCCACTTCCAAGGGATACAATGAAGATAGGCAACTCTTCAATTATATATCTTTCATTTTTAACTTATTTTTTCCACAGATTGTTTTCATTTTCGTCGTGTTAGTTTGTTCTTCCTAATTGTGTATTTTAATATAAGCATGTTCCTTCATTTCTTTTTGCTTGTTGTAGTTGGAATCATTTCAAAAGCGAGATTTCCTATTCCTATAAGTTAGGATATTTATGATGCCATTAAATATATGGGTTATTTTGAGATGAAATGATTTGGAAGAAAGAAAGATACATTGGAAACTTTTACAGCTTATCATTAATTGTTGTGCAATAGTATTGTTATTGTTGTCTTGTTAGTAATTTGTGACAAAGTGATAAAATGTGCTACTTACATAATTGAATCTTAATGGAGATATCCGAATAATCTTAGTAGCATAAAAGTGAGATGGAACAAGTTTTAATATGGTTGATAATTGACCTATTTTTCCGACTGAAGCCAGGTAATTGGCAATCCGACAATCAAGCCAGGAAATTAATGAATGAGGACATACAACATCTACGGTGATTAATTTGATTAAGGTTCACTTGAACGGATGAATCGACTAAATAGTTCTAATATTACTGGAAGGGATGAGTAATAACTTTATTTCTGTGTTAAGTATTATTTGTTCTACGACACCTCAATAATGTTGAGTATGCTAATGAATGCTATCTGCTTACTTGAATATTATTCAGAATTCTCAAGATACTACAGGAATCATTTATATGAAAAATCGAACTTAGTTATATTTGAGTATCCTTTATGCTTACAATTCCCTCAACAAACATTTAAGTATAAATTTCTTGTAGTTGAGATATTGGCAATAGATAGTTGAGAATTTGAATATTATTTTAGTTGTATTGTTAAAAGAAGATTGGTAGAGAGGAATTTGAATCATTTTATACTTGATACATTCATGTTAGTGGCTTGGTTTCTTATAGTTGGCTTATGCCAAGTAATAAATAGTCGTCGATTTGATTTACTTGGTGTGTTATTGTATTGAAATATTTACAAAGTTTATCTATGAATTTAAAAAATATTTTAATAAAAGTGAAAGAACTAAAATTACACTTTATTCTAAGCAATTAATGGATATTTAAGAAATTTCATTTATCAGGTGCTTCATTATATATGGAATGTACACATCATTTACGATGTTCGGAAGCAGATCGCATCCGTTGGTTCGAATTACGCGATCATGTCCATAATCTGATAGAATTAGGTAATGTAGCACGAGAAGATGGCTATATTATCGAGTTCGTTTCAAATAATTCAAATTTATTATTTTCATCATTTGATATAAATAAGGTAAATGTAATGAGATGATAAGAAGAAGTAAATAGAAATATGAAAGCAATTAAATGGTAAAATTAGTAAATTTGTTGTTGAAATGTTTTAGGAAAACCAAACTTCGTCATTCATTACGATATCGTGATTATCTATGCGCTGAGTATCGAAGTAGCGGTTATTTACTTCATAATGATAGCAGTTATCATTTTCAAGTTGCATGTATGTGGGTAGGAGGTGAAATGAATGCAACTTGTGGTCTGATACCATCAACTGAAAAACCATTTGGATATCATGAACCACAAAAATGGCGTCAAATGCTTTTTGTGAGTTACACAAATAATCTGATCTAATTCATATCATTCTTTCATTTACTTTTAATTATTTATTTATTGCTTTTCTTTTTTTTTTTTTTTCCTCACGAAATCAATGATAACTATCACATATATTTCTATTTTTCTTAGACTAACAGAAAAAAGATGCAATTTACAATTACATTAAATTTGTAAATGAAGCAGAATTTTCTCTATCGAAAATACAAAAGAAACTCTTAAGCTTTTATGAATTGACAACATTGTACTATTGCTACTACTTTTTAAATTATCTTTACCACACTGACTTTACCATTTTTGTCCTTTTATATTTATTTATTTATTTATTTATTTATTTTTTTCTCCTTTGCACATTTTCTCATTCCACTATAACTATCTTTGTTTCTTATCATCTAATTAGTCTTTTTCGTCAAAAAAAAAAAGAAAAAAAAAAAAAAAAAAAAAAAAAAAAAAAAACAATTTTCTCGTACCTTACCAAAATCGTAAATTGTTGTAACGATGCAATAGCACTGAAAATTTTTAGTCATTTTAATTTTCACCAAAAAAAAAAAAAAAAAAAAGAAAAAAAAAACAAAAAACAAAAATTTGAGGTGATAGGATTTGTTGAGAAATGATTGTAAAGCGAAATGAAAATCTTAAAAGCTTTCTCATGACCATAAGCGGGCTTAGTTTATGATTTCATGATAACACTAAATTGATCTTGATCATGATAAAAATAATTCTCAAAGATGTTTTATTGATTTTTTTTTCTCTCACCTAATACATTCTTATCTTTTTAAATGCAATACCATTACTAATTACTTAACTTCTACAAAACGATACATTGCATTTTGTTAAGTATCATAAACTTGATACTACTGCACATTAAAAAAGAAAAAAAAAAAAAAAAAAACTTGTGAATTTCGAGAATTCTGGAAGTAATATGATAATATTATTTTTGCTGAAATTTTTGCAAAATTCTGAATTTCATTATAATTTTTACCCAAATATTCCACTGTATATTCCTCTTGACATCTAATCACATCTACAAGCAACTTTTTTTTCCCCTCTATAGCTATCCAATAATTTATAGATGCAAAATTTCTTTTTATATATTTTTCATTATTTTATCTTCTTAATTATCTCTATTTCTTCAAATCATGATGATAAGTGATTTTGGAAGTCTCATATTTTTTTTTTTTTTTTTTGTATATTTAAATTATTTTTTGAAGTCTATAATTTAATATCAGCCTTCAGAAGAAGAAAATAGTTAAATTTAATAGTGAGACATTTCCATTACCCTTTTTTTTTTTTTGCAAGTTAGCAAAAAAAAAAATGATTTATCTTAATGTTTCTCAATTGTGATTTAAAAAACTGGTAATCAGGAATGGTACCACAAGTGAGTAATCAAATCATCGCATTAACATTTATCTAAAACAAAAGCACTTTTAGCAAAGACAAAGAAAAAAAAAAGACGACGAAATAGACTAGTTTATGAATAGGGAATAAATTGAGAGAATTTGTTTGATACTATGACATATTTTAACACGAAAAATATCTACTGCTTTCATTTAACTTAATTATTTTCGGTTGCAGATACTACGTAGAAGTATCGGATGTTCAGATGACGAAATACGTGAAATTAGAAAAGTTAGTATTATTTTTTTTCCTCGAAAAATTTACTATTATAAATTTCAATTTATATGAATTAAATGATTGTCAATAGATATCGACAGATGTTTGAAGTTTATTTTTGGTACAATAGCTCTTATATTTCTTTTATTTATTTCTATTATTCAAGAAGGATTAAATTTACAAATTGTTTCTGGACAAGAAATTTCGGAATTTGAAAAATTTAAGTAGTTACATTCTGTCAATCGATTTATTTTTTCCTTGCTTTTCTTTTCTGCTTTATCATATTTAAATTTTGATTTATGGATAAATAATGCTCTCTGCAACAGGGCAACTATTTGACCTTCCTTATTTGACTCTTTTCTACGATATTATATTCTAGAAAGTATTATAAATCTTATTTTATATCATTCATGCATAATCCTTGTCAGATAAAATATTTTACAGTTTAACAAATCGTATGATATAAATCCAAAATGTTCATTTATGCAATGTAAAGTTTTAGTTTTAAATTAAAAATCTATAAATTTATTAGCAATCCTTCTTTAATGTTCTTATTTTATTAAATTTATCAAATTTAAAGATTGCTTCTATTCCGCAAATATCTTTACAATTCATATTTACGTGTCGTAATGCTTTTATTTAGTGTCCCGTCAATTACGAGTATTTGTGATTATGATAAAGTGAACATCAGAATAGCAATTATTTTTTTTTTTTTTTTTGATCAAAAAATGGTAATGAAAGTGGAACCATTACCGCTGTTGTAACGTACTTCATAATTAGTTTAAATAAGAAGTACATCCAAAGAAAAAAAAAAGAAAAAGCAAAAAAGTGATAAGTAAAAGGGTATGTGTGCGGTAAATTGAGAGAAAAGGGAAGAGGAAGGTAAAATTAGGGGAGTGATAAAAAAAAAAACAAAAGAAGTAAGTGGATGATATGTGATACGATTGACAAATCATCCTTTTTTAAGCGATAAAGTTCTTGTGAATTTTCATATCAAAAGTAAAATCAGGAATGATGAATCATTTCTTAATATGACCTTCATCATTTTAAAAAAAAAAAAATTGTTTGAATTATCCTTTCAATAAAGTATACTATTCTGTTTTCTGAATTATCATTGATATCTAATACATACAATGCGATACTACAGCAATTTTGTTTGTCAAATAAAAATTTCTTAGTTTTTATCTTTTTTCTTTATTTGCTATTTTGAATTTCATTATTTTCAGGTCTCAGAATTATTCTATTGTACAGAGCGTTGTATTCAAGCTGGGATCGGTTACTTACCAATGATGTTGATTATGGCTTCCGTAATACTATCATTTCTATTATTTTGCTTTTCTTGATAATACGAGTCATAAAATTGCGTTAATTAGAAGTGATTATATAATGATCACCTCACAATGTATATGTATAAAATAAATAAATTAAATTTTCACATTTGTAATTTTGCATCCAATTTAACTATCGTTTTAAGTTAAATATGGAATTGGAATGCAATATTGTTTGATAAAAAAAAAAAGAGCTAACAAATGGAAATAAACGCTTTGTTAGTCATTTGAAAAAAAATTAAACATTTTGTTAATTAAGTGGATCGAGAAGATATTAATTACATTTCAATGTAAAAGAATTATTGAATTCAGATTTATTGTGTTTCAAAAATAATTCCTTTTCAATGTTCAGAATTTATTTTTGGATACATCATTTTTTCAATGACGGATGATGATTGAATGATAGCTATGCGCATTAGTGATGTACAACATTTCCGCTATTTATTGTCTAAAAACTGTGTAAATTTTTTTTTTTTCTTTAAAATAAACCTAATGTAATAATTGAATGTGTAATTAATAATAAAGCTGTGATAAGTTTGTGGGAAGTGTCAAAAAATTCGTAATATAACTTAGAGTGTGATAATCCTTGCTGAAATCTTATGTAATAGATCCATGAGAGGTTAAATTTCCATAATTGAATTCAAATTATATTCAGATAAAACTTTCGAAATACTACAAATAAAACTTTTCATTTTAGGATTCCTTCAATTACTTTTCCGATAAATTTTAATGGACGATATTTTTTTGTTATTGAAGTTTAAATAATTTGCTGAAAAAAAAAAAAAGATTATTATATCAGTTCCAGCGAAATCTCGAATGGGGATAACATAAATGTTTATCATTGTCATTTATCAATCTAATATCTAATATCTTGCATATCAAATAAAATTCTAAAAGTAAAGGCTTTTTTTTTTTAAAAAAAGTGTTATTTTAAATTTTAAAAACTTATTCCGACTATTTTGACAATTATTTAATGTAATGAATGATTTATTGAAAGATAGATAGTACACAAAACATAAACGCAAAATTTTTTCTAGTTACGTTGTGTTTTGCAAACATCATTTCAGATATGTCAACTGTTAAACTTTTCTTCAATATGGAATGATGAATTTAAGGTTAGATTATTTTATAATTCCCATTTTTCAGTTTCTATTTTACGCTGCGACGTTGTTATTTTTCATTTAAGCAAATGAAATGAAGAATTTTAAATACTTAATTGACTAATGCAGTTTTTAAATAGGAGGGCAAAGGTTATTAGTTGGAAGGAACAACTAGTTAGAATGGCGAATAACAGAAAATATATGGAACAAAAATAGATTTACCATTTTCAACATAATTTTTTCTCTCCAAATTATTTGTCTTATATTATGCAAAATTTAGTTGATGCATTACGATAATACCATCATGCATATTTAGTATAATTGTTTGAATGTTTTTAGTCAAAAATAAGAAAAAAAAAAAAGATTGACAACTTTTTTTTTTTTTAACACAACATTACAACCATGTTGATGGGCAAAATTTTACAATAATAATTATACTTTTTGCAGAAACTACACGATAAACCCTACAGGAGTGAACAATAATGTAATATTTCCTGGATTTAAATCATAAACTTAAATGCTTCCAATCAATTTGTGCAATTTTACTTTACCAAAAAAAAAAAAAAAAAAAAAATAAATAAAATAAAATAAAATATAGTTGGAAGAAAACATGGAAGTTTATTACCTTAATTGGAAGTTAAATATGAATTGAATGTCAAAAGATGAAAATTTCTTTAAACCTAATCTTGTTATTTTTGAAATTTTTGTATCATATCAATGTGGTGAAATAATTTTTGTGATCTAATGATAACCAGGGTAGTAGCAGTGATAATTGCAATAAGGCAGTATGATAAGATATGAGGAAATGATTAAATTGCTTGCATTCATTAACGTCTGGTACCATCTTCGAAGAATACACCACCATCGATAGCACAGTATTTCGGGCATATACCCCGTTCGCCAGCTTTTCCAGGTGGTCCTTGTGGGCCAGGAGCGCCTGGTTGACCATCCGCTCCAGGTTGTCCATCTGCACCAGGTGCACCTGGTGGTCCTGGTTGTCCAGCTGCTCCATCATGTCCTGGTTGTCCCGGTCGTCCTGTTGGTCCCTGTGGTCCTTGCTCGCCTTAAAAGAAAGAAAGTATTGGCAATTTATCATTTATTTTAGCTACTTTTTATTGCAATATTTTCTTAACTAAATTATATTAATTTTATAACAGTTTTTAGTGAAATTGCGAATTATAAAATAAATTTATATGGCTAACCTGGTTCTCCCGGAGCACCGCGTTGAAGTGGTTCATCTGGTGCATTTTCTCCCGGTGGTCCATTTGGTCCAGCAGGTCCTGGTGTTCCTGGTGGTCCTTGTGGCCCTTGTGGTCCAGTTTCACCTGGTTGTCCATCGTGTCCTGGTTCACCTTGTGGACCATCTGGTCCTGGATCTCCTCGTGGCCCTGGTAATCCTTGTGGTCCTGGTGGTCCTTGCGGGCATGGTTTACATGGTGGTGCAGTAACAGGCTCACAGGGTTGTGGTGGTGGCCTACCAGGGTTACCTGGAAGACCTGGAGCTCCAGGTTTACCTGGTTTACCAGGTCTACCTGGTGGACCCTTAGGGCCAGCTGGGCCAGTGATACAGCATCCTTCGCACTGAGGCGACGTTGCCTGACGGGCTGTTCGATTGTGTCCAACAATTGGAGACTGCCCGAGTCGTTCCACATCTGTCCAAGTTTCTTTTGCAGATTGCTGAAAGTGATATTATCTTTAGAATTCCAAGAAAATTGATAAATTGTATAAATTATTTAAAATCAATTCAACCTGTTTCAGTAATTTCGATAAATGACAACAAATAGTATCCAATCACTTTCTTTAAATTTTTCATTTCTTCCACTTCGTAAAATGGAACTTGCAATGTACGTATGTACTGTAAATAGATTAAATGAAAGAATGATGGAATGTGTTTGGAGCAATTACTCTTATAGTTATTATCGTATGGAATTTTTGAAAAAAAGAAATCGAACTTTTGGTTGACAAAAAAAAAATGAACTATTTCATCAAAAGTATTAAATTAACACCACTAAAAATTGTTGTATTTCTTTTCCCATAATATGTCAGACGGTAATTTTAAAATAATGTTACAAATCTAAAAGTTGGAAGTTGAAAAAAAAAAAACGGTTCCAAAAATGATTTCGAATTCCAGATGTTAATTCCACCAAATAGAATTGAATTAGCTATTGCATATAACATTAATCAGACATTCTTGACCATTGCTACAAATTCACATAATTACGATTTCTGAATTTTCATTTTGAAATTTGAATCTTTTTTCGTTCTCTCTTGTTATAATTTAAAATTATTTTATCAGGTGTAATGAATTTCTTAAATTTACAAATACTGAAGTTTAGAATTCTATAAAATCTTATTTTCATGAATAAATATGCAAAAATGGAAAACTTCTTTTCATCTATAGTGTTGGAATAATTGGAAGAAAAAAAAAAAAAACAAAACAAAAACAAAACCAATTGAACTTATTATTATTGCGAATCAAAAACTTTTTTTTTTAAACATAGGTTATATTGGGAATTCTAACAAATTGAACTAAAATTCTCAAAAAAAAGTTAAAATTTTCATTCATACAATGAAAACTAGAAAATTGAAAGAAATTTGTTAAGAGAAAAAAAAAAAAAAAAGAGAGAGAAAGAAAAAAATGGTCCAATTTATGGAAACCATCATAGTACAGATGTTGTTTGTAGCGGTGTGACGATCGTTACCCAATCACTTACGCACTTCAGTATTAATCGTAACTTTGCACAGCAATGTTTATATTATTTTTCATCGATTATATCGGGAAAATTTTAATTATTAATCATTTAAAAGTTATGCAAAAAAAAAAGGAAAAAAATCTAATGAAAAAAAAATGAAAATTTCGAAAATTTCTCATTTCCAAAATGATATCATAAAATTACGAATAATTAACGTTTTTCTTTTTCCCTGAATAAAAGGATGGAATGATTGTAATTAAGTTAACTGATTATTTGATTAAAATTAAATTTTGAATTTTTGAGCTATCAAAAAAAAAAGTTTAAAATTGCTGAAAAAAAAAAAGAAAAACAAAAAAAAAAGGGAAAAAGTAAGAGTAAATGATAATGAGTGATAAATGAAATAAATCACAATGGGATAAGGGTATAACCAACCTTGCAGAATGCAATTTCGGTATGCATTTGTCGCCTCACATGATGTATGTAATTATAAATCATTGGTAGTGTGACGCATACTGAGAGGACAGCAACAATGCTGAATGTTACCGCTGAATATGCGACAAATTTGTAGGCCTTAATCCGATTCTGCACTTCCATTCCTTTTGATGAATTTTATTTCTTAATAGAAATGAGCAAGCCTTTTCCACACAAAACTCCTTTCTTTCCGAAGGGTATATGTGGCAACGAAATGATACCATTCAAGCGATGCTGCATCCTTTAAGTACCCAATCAACCGGCTTCTACAATGTACCACACCTCCTCAATCGTCTGTCTCTTTTCCCATCTGTCCGGCTATTGGTACTAACCTGTCCTATTAACTCGACCTGAAGATACATTCCCGCCCCTTTCAGTTAATCTGGCTCATTGAATACTATTGGTGAATTTCACCTCCAAACTTTTCTTGCTCTCACTTTTTCCTGATCATTTCCAGTTTCACCACATTCCAATTGGTCTGGAAAAAGTTAAATGAGCCAAGTACTATAGAGGAAAACATCTATCTAAAGAGGAAAACAGCAACCCTCGTCCTATCCCCTTACCTTTCCCTCTCTCTTTCTCTCTCTCTCCCTCTCTCTCTCTCCATCTAATACCTCTCATCTGATACTAAAATAATACCTTAGAACCATTAAATTTTTCGCTTCACATGGAAATGCATTACGTACAAAGAAAGAAAAGAAATTTGCCTTCTGAAAAGGTGCTCTTTTGACGAACAAAATTTTAGCTAATTTCTGAGCTATCAATTGTTTCGAAGTGATCATTCGAATCTTCATATTATCTTTTTCACTTCTTATTTTTGAAAGGCTGGTCAGAAATTCTAAATTTTGAGAGTATTTTTAAATTTCTCACTCATCAACTTTTATTATTTACAAATGGTTGCAACAACTTTGTTTTAAAAAATTTGCAAAGCTTTGAATAGAATATTTATTTATCAGTTATGATTTTGATTTCATAATCGCAAATTCGTAACTTTACGAGTACTTAAGTATTCTTGAAGGAAAAAATAAAAAATGAAAAGTATATGAATGCATTGTCATTGTCGTTTCAGTTATTTTGTTTAAACAAAAAACTTTGCATACTTTGCTTTTTTATTTAAAATTTGTAAAATATTATATTTAAAATTTGATCATTTTTGCAACGAATATAACAACTTCGATTTCTATCATCCGCTCATATTTCAATTTCTATGAAAAATTCGTGCTATATTCAAATTTACTATTTTTGAATTCAGTATAAAAACTAATTAAATTCATCAGATTTCTTTAAGATATGATTGGGAAAACGTTAATGTTCACTTTTTTTTTCCACACAAATATGCAAAAAATTAAAACATTGGCAAATCAAAAAATAGAATGCAATTTAGTTCATTAAGTTTGTATTGAAAAGGTTTATATTTAAATAATTTGTATTTAATTTTGTTGTTCGTATTTAAAAATTTCTGCGCATATTTGTATCGTGACGTTACGTGATGTGACATAAAAGTGATGCAAAAAGAGACGAAGGATTTTGTCGCTTAGGTTAACCTTATCTTTTTTCATATTTATCATCGAAATCATTCATTACCTTCCAAAGGTTTGCGATAAAATGAATACTTTTTTTTAAACTATCAAAATTTGCTATTTGTAATCGTTTAAATTGTATTTTTATGATTCTACAGAAATATTTGAGAAATTTATACATTCAATCATCATCTGAACTTTCTGGTATATTGGTCAGAATTTGGTTAAATGTTCAGCAAAAAACTGAGCTATGATTTTGTAATAGTTGTTGTAACGGAAACAACGTCTTTTGCGGAATTTGACGATTTTTTGAAAATAAGAAAGACTGTTTAGAGTGATATTTGAATAAAAAGAGAAAAAAAAAGCGAAGAATTTTTTTTCCCTAACAATAAATTCGTTATGATTGGATAATTGCAACATTTACGGAATATTTTTTGTCTCTATATCCCCATCAGGTAAATTATTTGTGAAATTTTCTTTAATTCGGATATCAGAATTCTTTCAAATATTGCTATATCATTGTATGAGCGATTTTTAATAGCCAAAATCAAATGCAATATAATGATAACAACAATCTAATTCTTGGTCGATATGCAAGGAAAATTGTTGTGAAATTTTCATTGATTCAAATATCAGATTCCTCAAATCTTTTACAGAATCATAATAAAGCATTTCAACGGTGGTTACAACAAGACTGATGAAGATACATTAGAGAATATTATCTTTTCATATGGTAATAACCGTTATTGCTACATTTATTTGTCAATTAATTTAAATGCAACAATAAAAAATTGGGATGAAAATTAAAGAAAAAGAATTATGCTTAATAAACAATACTTTTCATCATTTTCTTAACATCACTTATGCATTATGCTATGACATAAAAGTAACGCACAATTATTGATGATATATGACATAAAAGGATGGAATGGAAATGTTTATTTTTGTCTTCTTTCTTACCTGATCATTTATCAATTTCAATGTATTCAACGACTATGTATGTGTCTTTTTTCCTTTTCCTTGTCAAGCTTGTAATCTCAACAACTAAGATTTCAATTTTTTTTTTTTTCATACAAAAAAGATAGTTTCAGGAATTTTCGCATTCATTATTTACACTTCTTTTTGTCTGTCGAACATTTATCAGTACGCAGTTTCAAATCTCGTTTTGCACTATTTTTTTTTTTTTTTTTTTTTTTTTTTTTTTTTTTTTTTTTTTTTTACTGCTATTTCAACATTTTGTCAGACAAATTTATTAAATGAAATCGGTAAAGTTTGTTAGAATGGAAACAAAGATAAATATGCTCAAATGTAATGTTTGAAGAGTAAATATTCAATAATAATTAAGGCTGGAAGTATGGTTAAGCATTAAAACAAATGGTTCAACTTATTTTATTATCATGATTTTTATAGTGATACACAAATTAAAGATACATTTTTAAACTCATTTCATTGAACTAATATATATGTAAATCATAGAGAAATTATGATACGAATAATAAATAGTTTGATTTGCTAGAAAAGGAAACTTATTTATGTTTCCACATGTTCTTTTAATTTCTTTCTTGTAATTCTTTTCAAGCTTAAAATTTGATGAAATTTGATAAAGCGATTCATTCTAAAAAAGATGGGGAAATTTTGAATTCAACAAATTTACAAATTTCGAAATCATTTTTCTACGCAGCAAAAAAAAAAAGCAGTTCATTTATTGCGAATTCAATTGATTCGATATATTTTCTTAGATATTAGTGATCAATCATATTTTGTCTCATTTTTGATGAATTAAGTTTTATTTATCCTAGCCGTTTTAACTAATTAAGAGATGAATTAACTGTTTCAGGATAGTCGAAATTAGCTTCTCCCTTATCTTCTTCTTGTTCTCCTCAATTAAAATATTGGCAAGTTGGCGAAAGTTAAATGGGACAGTTTGAGATGCAAAGTACGATCATATAACGGTTTCAAATTTTCTAAACTAATTAATACCATTGATTAATTGATATCTCAAGTTCAAAAATGATTTTTAAATCTATCAAACTGAAGAGCTTCTATTACAATAACCTTTTTCCTATTAAATTCTCAAAATTCCTTCGTAAATAATGAAGGTTTTCTAAATAAAATTGAATTCCCATGTAATAATAATTTTTGTTCAGTATAGCATTTGTGAAATAAAATTTTAAATGCGCATTAATTCAAAGCCACTTCAGAATTTGTTGATTCTATAAATGAACGCAAGAAATGGAATTGATTAATTTATGCAAAATTCATTTAAGTTATATTGATATGAAAATATGAATTAGCTAGACAATAAAATGATTATTTTCTATACGAAATAGATCAATGATTCGATCACCGCTTTTCCACAAATATCTTCTCATCAAATTATTTGTTTTTTTTTTTTTTGCAAAGGAATTTCATAATATGAAACTTTTCAAAATAGGAATTGCTGTAATTTCGCAAAGAAGAAAAATAATAATGCAGCAACTCAAACATTTAGAAGTTTTAAATAAATTAAACAAATTCAAAACTCAAACTTCATTTTTTTCTCGGTAAACTTTGCCAAAAAAGTTAGGTAATTTCTCAAATTCTTGCAAGTTTTTCATCAAACTAACACTTGACATTGAGTTGTAATGATTTGCTGGCATCTTTTGAAGTTCCACATTCTGAAGGTAGATGTATATGAAGAGGAATGCCATGAGCGTATCAATTTTTCAAAATATTTAATTTCAAAATAAAAATTATAATTGCTTATTATATGGCTTGACAAAAAGTCCAAACATACCGAATTACTCAATTTGCTAGAAAAGCTCGACAAATTTGAACTTCGAAATTTTTACCAATTTAGTTATTATTAAAGTGAATCCAACATTTTTCATGTCAAAATTAACAAGTTTCTTTTTTTTTTTTCTTTTCTTTTTGGAATTTTTGCACTTTATATGCCAGTTGTAGAAATTCAAAATGATGATGAAATACTCACTAATTCTGTGTACGAGAATGAAAATGTTAAGAGAATTTGGCACACTTCTTAAAGTACAATGATTGAAGTATTAAAATTGGAAAATTATAAACTTATATTTCGCATTTTGTACATTTTCAGCACTGAAAAAATTTCCGAAAATTGTTAACAGCTTGAATCATCTTAAAATCAATTTAAAATTTTCTTTAATTTTATTAATGTATTTTCTTTTTTAACATTTCAACAAATATTTTTTAGGTTGACTTTCTTCCTGAAAATTTTGTAATCCTTAATAATTCAAATGCAACAAAATGTGAACGATAACTTAAATGAAATAGTTCATATAATTGTTTTTTTTTTCTTTTTTTGCATATTTGTTCGTCTTACTTGTTTCATTTACTATTCACCTGTAAGGTTTTATGTGCTCATTGAAGTATCCAACGGAGTACTTGTCAGAAATTGTAGTTCAATTCATTAATTGGGAAAATTCCGGCATAAGAACTTGCTCTTGTTAGATGAAAACAGAAATTCATTCGTTTGAAAAACATAATTAATTGATGCTTTAGAGAAATGCCTTACAATTCAGTAATTTCTAATACTCTCAATTTTTTGAACTCATTTTTTGAAATTGAAAATTAAATGTTAGCATTTTTGATAAGAAGAATTGAAAGTAATAATAGTACAATAATGGTAGTGATAAATGATAGCAGTGATAAATAATAAATAATGATAATAACAGCAGTAATAATGGCATTCATTTGAACTATAAGAAATAAGAAAACAATGATGATATCTTTTGATTGTAATTAAACGATTGCTCCGAATTATTTAAATTTCTTTAAAAATGCATTTTTTTTTTTAATTTGCGATAATTTGCATTAAAATTATAGTGCAGCGTTTTTTCCTAAAGATCAATTTCGTTGCTGTGTTAATGATCAGTTTGTATATTCCGCCATGTTTTGCAATCGTAAGAATTTATAGTTTTTTTTTTTTTTTCTTTTTTTTTTTCAACCAGTCCGATAATTTGATTGTTGTTACCACTACCAACCACTTTGCAGAGTTTAGTATTGCTAAATAAGTGAATTGTTACACCATAATGACTGAGAGGGCTTTTTTTTTTAACAAAATTCAGAAATTCAAATGAATCATTTCGTTTTGAAAGGCTTTAATATAATGCTACAGAAGTTTTACAATTGGGATATCTATCTTATTCTACCTTAATCATTTTATGAAATTATTTCTCAAATGTATAACGTTGATATGATAGCATACTGATAACGACAAATGATTCAAGATAAAACGATGAATTCCATGAAAGTAAATATGAATAGTAATTACTTACAACGATTGAGTTTATTTTGATCGGAAAAATTATCTTGTCACAAAGTATACGGAACATTACAAAATTAATAATGATGATACTTTTATAATGTAAGACGATTTCATTGAATAATTGATAAAAGAAATGAGATAAGCTTTTTTCATTAAATTGAGTTAAATTTAATTAAGTAAAAAAACAGAGCTTAAAATGGAAAAATAGATTTAAGTTAAATGTGAATCAACCAGTCAATTCAAGGTACAGTTTGCATATAAATAATCCTGAAATAGTAATGGGACAGAAAATTTTCAAATAATTTTTATTAGATTATTCAGTTAACGATAATTCATCTGTTACAATATTACACTGATACATTTAGCTTTCGAAGAAGCGTAAATTTTTGAATCAACAAATAAGTCTTACAATTAAAAACAATCCATCCATCCCAAAAACAAACTTTTACCAAAAAAAATTCTATAAATAATAGCAAAACTGATCGTAAATTGCTTAAAAAAAAAATGGTAATATCGATCAATCATTGTGTCATCGAGTAATTGTACATTGGTATTCTTAATATTCGTCCTTCATTTATTTTGTAATGTCAATTCCGATTAATGTCAGTACTGTTTAGAAATGTAAGAAATTTTCGGTGTATATCTGTTTGAATTTTTTTTTAATCTTTTTACCTGTAAAACAATAACAATTATTATAATGGAGTAATGCTAAGCTTTCATAAAATGCTTAAGTTGTTAAAATTTGAATTCATTAACAATTTTAGAAGTAATCAATTTACGATAAAATGAATATAGTTTTCAAATGAATAAAAAATAACATAATTTTAATAAAAAAAAAAAAAAAAAAGAAAAGGATTGATTTTTCCTCCCACCTAAGAAATCTTTCCAATCATTATTAATTTTTCAAATCTTTTTTATCCATTGAAATCCAAACTACAAACAGAGACTTTGCTCGATTTTTTGATGAGCTGTAAGTAATTCTCTTTGTCAGAAAAATTGATTTTTATCACATTTTTTTCTTTTTTTAGTTGAAAAAAGTTTTATCAAAACAATTTAATAGTACTCAAGAACTGAAATTTTATTCATATCAATTTTCCAGTTTTCGTTTTTTCCCAAATATTTTGCACTTTGAATGGTACGTTCATTTTTACTCTCTTTCTACCAATTATGGAAAAAATAAAACTGGAGATGATAATGAAGTGGTAATTTTATCATTTAACACTTGGAACTATTTTATTTACAAGAAAGTGTCAATTAATTTAGCTTAAAATTCATTGTATTTCGTTTAGCTTATATTTCTCTTGAAATAAATGTAGGAATTGAAGAGAGAAAATGATTTTAAATTGGTATTTCAAATTGATATGGAAATTTTTATCTAAAAGTATAATATTATATCAAAATAAAATTGATACATATTGTAAAGATAAAAATAAAAGTAAAGAAAAGGGAAAAGTGAAAGGAAAAAAATTAATAAAAACATATCCGGGACTGTTATTGTCATCACTTTCATTGGTTTATAGGTATTACGATGTCCAGGTTGAAAGATTGAAAGGTTAAAAGGTTAAAATGTTCCAATTCATATTATTTTCCTTTTATACATCAATAATTTTATCATCCTCAAAATATCCGTGGTGGAATTGTTTCACTGATACACTCTTCTTTTAAAACGAATACAAAGATAGTCAATATGATTAATATCATCATTTGTTACATGTTTTGCTTGAAAATTTATTAAAATTTCATCCATCTTCCATACAGACACACACACACACACACACACACACACACACACACACATACACACACACATATATATATATATATATTTATTGAATATTTCATAATGTACGCCGAAATAATAATTGTTGAAAGGATCTTTCCCATCTGTTCTATCATTTTCCATCTTAGTAGATCGGATGAAAAAGTGGGGGAGGATAGTTTTGAAAATTTTTTTCATCAAATTTTGTATTGTTTAGGTTTTCCATATTTGTAACTGTTGGAGAAAGAAAGATGAGAAACGAGTTGATAAATTTCATACAGTAAGTTATACCAGTTCTCATTTTCCCTAAATAAGACCCCATTACTTCCCCGCTTTTTCTCGTTATGTCATCCAACAGCATTGAGTAATTAATGTGAATTATCGTTTTTTTTTTTTTTTTTGTAGTAGTTTTTTTTTTTTTTTTTTTTTTTTTTTTGCTCTCTTTCAGACATCCTGTTTTCTTTTCATCAGAGAAATTTGTCATTATTATTTGAGTTGAGTGGAACAACAACAAGAGATCATAAATACCAAAAATTTCATACTATCATTATCATGATTCTATTCTAAAATTAAGAAAAGATATTTGGGGCAAAACAAGACAGAATAAGAAAGTTGAAAACAAAAAAAACTGAAATGTTGAAATTTAATCGTTTACATTCATGTATGAAATTACTTTTACTTACATTATTACTTACTCAGTGCAAATACGAATTAATTTTGTTATGCGTGACATCCTTTTTTTTTTTTTAAGATTTTTGAGATTCAGATAGTAATTTTAGCAAAATAAAAGAATCATGATCGCTTCAACTTCCAATTTTAATTATCGTTGATGTTGCTAAGATAAACAGAATCAGACTAAGCTTATCCTTTCAATATCGAAAGGTCAAAAAAAATAAACCATCCAATTCCTTTCTTTCACAATTTTCATTCATTTCGATCATTTGTATGTCTTTTACTGGTAAAAAAAAAAAGAAAACTTAACAGTACAGTAACAAAAAAACTTTTAAACTGTGATTAATGCTGAAAAAATACCGAAAGTACTCCAATGGGGTCAATCTGTTGAATTCAAACTTGTTTCTTTTTTTTTTTTTTTTTTTTTTTTGGAAAGTCTGCAATGTCATCATTATCTTATCAAACTAGTAAGGATTAAAATTCTTAAATCTCTAGTTCTTGATGAATTTAGAATCTCTAAAATAGATTCAGAATCCTAAGTAGGAATAATGGACAAGAATTTTTATGAATAGATCATCATTCTTTCAGTATTACAGTTAGTGATCATAATGCATTACAATTTTAGATTACAATCTTACAAAATAGTACAAGTTCCGCGGAAAATTTTCATGGGATCATTGTTAGTGAGAGATTGATATCGCTTAAAAATGTTTTATATATGTTTCTGGAATATCTGTGAATTTCCGGAATTCCTGATGTTATCATCATCATCATCATCATCCATGGCAATAACATTCTGTCGCATTCCCATTTGAGAAATTTGGTAAAGCCAGACTATTTTCTGTGATATTAACGAAATATAAGAAATGAATAATACATTCCAAAATTTGATTATTTCTATCCTTCGAAGAAATTTGAATTAATCCATGATCAAGCAAATATTACATATGGATTTCGAGTAAGAAAGCAATACAAAATATTACTTGTATGATTTCTGGAAGTGATTTTTCATCTGGAATTGATGCAAAAAAAAAAAGAAAAAAAAATGCTTTGCAGTATCATTCTGTCATCTGTAATAAGTATAATATCATCAATAATGTAAAAATGTGACATCAACAAATCACAAAAAAAAAACTCGTATCAAAAAGAAAATAGCGCCTATTGTGGTAAATACATCCCTTTTATATATGAAAATTTCGACAATTATTTTCCAAAAAATTATTGTAAATAATTTAATATTAATAAAGGAATTGAAACACATATACATATATATAAGAGTAATTAATATTTTGTATGATTCTTTTATTAATTAAATTCAACTCTTAGCAACTTGTAGTCTTAGTATAACCGTCAATTGCCATCGATGATAATTTGATTGCGAGATTTTTGTACAATATAATAAGTAAGGGTTTTTCTATTTTCAGCATTGTGTAATAGCTCATGACTTTAAACCTTAACCTTTGCTTATAATTTAGCTGATTAAAAGTTAGTTAACTCCTTTAATCTGTTTTCGATTATCTTCATCACTTTGTTTTTTTTTTTTTTTCAACGTTACAATGGAGAGGAAAAATCACAATATAAATTGAATGTTTCAATGTTCTGATCTCTAAAATATCTATTATTATAGCAGAGAAAGAAATCATTGCTATATATTCATCAATAAAACTCATTAAACATTCTTGAAAAATTTATTGAATTAGGAAGTAATTGTATTTCGGAATTACATCGTTATTAAATGCCGAAATTTGAGCTCATAATGTTGCAATGACTTGTTAAATAGTTAAATTTAGACATAAATATCCCGTAATTACCATAGTTTTCTGGGAAAATGTAAAAATTGTAAACAGGTTGTTTCTCAATTATTACTACCGATGAGATGATTTATTTGTGAGTTAACATTGCTTAATGATTATTTGCTAATTGCATGGAAGAATGGATGCATCAAAAGGAAGAGGAGAATTAAAGAAAAATGAGCACAACTTTCCCAGGAAGCAGCAAATCAAAAATTCATCATTTTTCTTTTTTTTTTTTTTTTCTTCAGATATCACCAAAAATTCAAACATATTGGCAAATATCATCTTCATACCTCTTAGGATTTGACTTTATAGTTATTTTGGTTTATTTGCTAAAAATACTGAATAATCAAAAAAAGAAATTAAAATAAGCTAAAAAAATCAGGAAAAAATGTATGCATAATTTTTCACAAAACACTATCTTCAATATGTCTTCCCTAGCTGATCAACGATTTTAGATTTGTTAGATATTGATAAGTATTTGAGGTTTAAACTTAGGAAAAATGGAAATTAATCGTTTTCTATGTGTCAATATATTTATTTAGGTAAATTCCATGAAGATCATATTTTGGTAAAAGAAATAATTGTATAATACTTCTGCATATTCCCCAAGAATTTCTGAAATTGATTACTTGAAGCAAACGATTACATTTGCTTCCTGATGTATAACAGAAGTTTCCATAATTGTTTCATAAAGATAATTAAACTGTAGGACTTCATAAAGATAAATATTTAATAATTTGAGGTATGACGTATACAAATATCTGCATCAAAATGACAACCCAAACCTACCGGAATTTCATTTTGTCAATTGTATCCTACAGTTTAAACTGAAATGTTATTAATTATCTTGTAATACCATTTATAACAATTACTTTAATTGGTTACGTTGAAAAGTTAACTTCTTGATGGTTTGATCATAACATTTGCACTTAGATAAACTTTAAATTGTAATTTCAAGAGGGAATCAATTAATCGCACATAAAAGAAAATCCATACAATCATAGATTTTCGAATAAAAAAATGGATACATTGCGCTATCAAACTTCTTTATAAATATTTGGAAGTCTTATTCAAGATCTGTTTCTGAATTTTCCCCTTATCTTCTACGTCTAAATCATTCTCTATCTGAATCCATTCTGTTGAACTTTGTTCCTTGTATATTTAATGTTTGTTAGGCACATATAAAAAGTATGCGTGACTAAATGCTTGGCTATTGTATATTCGGAAGTAGAGTGAATTGAGTGATTCAAATCTTTCAGAAGACGCAATAAAAAAGTGCAAATTTCGACCATCCTGCGGGAAAACTGCTCAATATTTATTTTTAGACAAGTAATTAAGACAAACATCTTTATTTCTATACAAACCAATAGTAAAATATGAACAATAAATGCACCTTGCATGAGGCGAAAATCATACTGATGAGCTGGAAAATAAGATAGGAATTGAAATGACATATGACATATAATTCTTTTAAAAAGAGGACATATCAATCCTGTTGTACTAGAATAAACTGAGAATTGACACCCCTACATCCAGTAAAAAACCTGTACTTTACAAACAACAAAGTCAACAAAATTAACAAGTGAGTAATCAAGAAATCAATATTTACATTTTTCAACACTATCAATTAAGCGCTACCTGATTTATGGTCTATAAATCACTTCATCGGAATCCATATTTGACGGCGATCGATTTGATCTTTGGAAACTTCAAAAATAATTCATCATTTCAAATTTTTAAGATGTGGACTAGCATTTAGCAATTCAAATTTCGGATGCTAGTATGTTATAAATAAATATGAAAAAAAATAAATAAATAAAGCACCAATAACTTTAAATTAAGAAAGAAGAAGAGGAAAGAAGTGAACTTACTTTTCTCGGTGTCTGAATGAATGGAAGGAGTTATTTGTGATCTGTCTGTCGTTATATAAACCACGTTGACGTTGAGATTTCCTAAACAATATTTCTACAAATCTATTTTCATTTTGCTATAAAACATATCGTTGGTGGTGCTAAACACATACGAAAAGTTCTGCAGTTTGAGATGATAAACCTGAGATTCCATTCAATTATCACATACACGAGTATATTTTTCACCAATAGCGAAAGGTGGTACAGGCAAATAATACAAGCTAGCATTAGTAGCATCGAAACTCACATGAATTAAACTCTGTTGAAATGAAAAGATATCAAAATGTATTAAAAGAAATTAAGAAGTTCATGAATGGCACTTTCAGCCGGATCATTGAAAACAAATATGAATTCTGCATGACTATTGGGTATATATACCACCAGTTCGACTGATCAGCGGTCACGCTTTAGCAGCGGTCAGGCATAGCTCACAAAAGATTTTTAAAAAATGGATTAAAGAATCTGCGTACAGTTCAAAATTTTATACCCACTAAACAGCCTTTGCTTTAAGGAAGTGAAATTATCAGTAATAATCAACTACGAGATTACCTATAAGGGTCTTCCAATGGTAAAGAATGAGTTTGCCAGTTATGCCTGAATTCATTTTCATCTCCATCAAAATCTTCGTGTTCGATCAGTTTTTTTCGCTGTCGTAGATTTAACCTACGGTCGGTTGACTGCAGGTAAGATGAAGAGCCCTCGCAAGCCTGATATCTTCTTCTAAATATAATGAAGTCTGATTTGACTGGATCAAATCCTTAAATTCAAATCTTATCGAATTTTTGCCAGTGTCAGTACTCACCAGCAGCATTCTTCAGATGAGGAACTCTTAAGTTTGAAAGACTGGTAAAAAACCTTTGATAATATCACCTTTGTAATTCATAGTTGTTACTTAGATAAGAACGTTGCGCGACAACATATTCATCTTCTCCACTATCATCAGAAAGATCATCAAAACTTGCACATTCTAAATCATGCAAGCGAGATTCATCTTCTCTGACATGATCACAAACTCCATCAACAAAGCTCGCTAACCTAAAAAATATATCATACGGAGCAACAGAAAGTGAGAAAAAAAACTTCAGTAGAACATCGGAACTGCTTTAATCATTATCTACTAAAAGATCGTTTTAATTATGATAAAAGTTCACTTACCTCTTTGGGTCACTCACTGAAGATGTAATTTTCCAAACATTTGTTTCCGGACTTCGACAGTATCGGCGCAATTCTTCTAATGCTTTCCTAGTTTCTTCCTCACCCTGCTGTTGATATTCTTCCATTGTCAATAGACGCTGACATTGTGGAAATAAGAAAAGCCTGTAACATCCCAAAATTTCCTTAGGTGTAAATAATTGAAACGCTGCCTTGAAAATTTGCAAAAGTAACATCCCAGCTGCGTGCTTACTTCACAGCCTGAAAAGGAGATTTCCCAAGGCGTGAGAACATATGGTATACTGAATTGTAGAAAGATGTTTACAATCTCATCTCCAGCAACTTTTTCGGGTTGTCTGTGACGTAGATAGAAATTTATCCGTTAGTTTTGGCGAAAATTTCTCCAAAGTTATGCAACTTATCTTTATAAAAGAATTTAATTTACTAACCAAACCGTTCTGAAAATAGACATGAATCTAGATGTTATATTAATCAGCCAATTTTTCGAAACCGACCACAGCAGTAACAAAACAATGATTCCAATAGCGATATCTGCTATCTGAAATAAAGATCAAAATAATCGATTTAGTTACAGCAAATGACCAGATTCAAAAAGTCAAAAAAAAAAATATTTTAATCAATACCATTACAATGGTAGTAACTAGTAACTTACTTGACACGAAAAGTATATCAGTATCAAAGCAATCAGTTGCAATGTCCACTGAGCAAGATTATGAGATCTGATATCGGTTGGTGGTCCATAGCGATAACAAACAGCAAATGATATCAAAATTACTGTAGCAAAATATGCTGCCACAAATTTCTGGTATAGTAAAACTAAAGAAGCGAGATTTTTCCAAATCGTGTAAATAAAGAAGAACGAGACGGACCAGCCGGTGAACATCAAGGGAATTCCCAACCAACTCTGAAAAGTTTAAAAATAACTTTATCACTCCAACATCTTTTTTTTTCTAGTATCAAATTCTCCCGTCAGCATCTCTTGACTTGCTTTACTAATTTTGAGTTGCTGCTCGTCATCTGGAACTGACAGTTTCGGAATCGAACGTGGAATGTGTTATACATATTTCTACTTAAAATGCTTAAAATACATGTAAATAACACCACAGAAAAATTTGTTGGATCCCTGGAAATGTTTCCGGGATCACTTCGTAATTCAGAGTTTTCGTTATACGCATAACTCATTTAAAAAAAGTCTTCTTTTCATGATGGCATTATTATTAAACCCATGATAACATGGCTAGCAAAAAAAGCAACATAGAGGAGAATGCTATGTCGGAGTAATCCGAGGTTTCATGTAAATTCATTCAAACAAACCTTTGGAGTCAACCGGTAAACTACAAATCCAACAATCAAAAGTGATGCTAGAATACCAATCGTGCAGCCACTGATGTAATAGAAAATAGCATTTTTCACTAATGAATACGACATCAAAAATAATGCTATACCACCGATAAACACAGCTAGACGTATGTAATTAATTTCTGCAATTGAAATTCAATTTGAAAATCCATAAATGTATTTAATACGTATATATTAAAATTTGAGAACTGTGCTAGGAGTCGTCTCGGTTTCAGAAGAGAATTAAAAAACTACAGACAGAGCTTTGCAAAAATTAGTTTCCAGAAATTTGGATCTATGATAAGCTTCTCGTGGTCAGCAAACATATCAATAATATTTACAAATGAGTTGAGTAAAAAATAAGTAACATAGATAAACTTACTCCACACACGTATTCGGATTTCATATGGATGTCGAGTGCTCACGCCAATAATAGTTTTAGAAAATGGACTTAACTGCTTGTAACGCAGTAACTTGACACGCCGTACCAATCCCCAGAGACGCTGATCATCATGATAATGTCGCAATACCTCGGAACAATTCTCACCCTGCAAGTTATATTAAATTATCATGCTTTTCAGCCATGATTTACCGAATTCCTGAGCTATTCTACAGGGTCAACTCTAATTCAGTAAGTATATCGGAAGGGAAACACCAACTATAAAACTATTACTAATAATAATATCCACTATGGAGAAGTCCAATACCAATTCCAGAGAAGATTTTTTATCTCTCAAAATGCATCCATTCTGAAGAGTGGAACATAAAATAAATGTTTGCCTGATAAAGCTGATAAGCATATTCGTTAGTAAGGTTAATTTGGAGGTAGACATCCATAAACATATACGTCACATGACGACGAAATCTATTACAGTGATAAAGATCCAAAATGGAGGAATCACTTGACCAACTTGATACTTTCGCCGGTACTGTTATGTACGATGACGTAAGCTCTAAAGATGAATAGGATGATAAACAACAATAAATGAATATAAATTATAAATATGCATATGAGATAGATGAATAGTAAACATTCAATATTTTTTTCGACTTTCATCAACAAGCTCAAACTAACTAGGCTTTATAATAAATTAAAGTATGTACGAGCTGTGGAAGCAATAGGATGGTAATTAAAGAAAATTAACTAAACGGATCATTCATTAAAATATAATTTCCTCAAAATAACTATATTTAAATAATAAATTTTACCAAATTATGACTTCATAATTGAATACAATAAAAAAACTAACTAACTAAACAATTAATTCATTGGAACTTAAATGGTAATAGTTTTATAACTTTGAATGACTAACTTACCACGTGTAATACATTGTTCAGATGGATCTTCATCAGCAATCACCAAATAAATTAATAGAAGTAATATCATCATTTTGTTCAACATTGCTGAAATTTATTAATGAAAGAATATAAGTGCAAATATGCATAAAATTAAGAAATGAAAATGAATAACATTACTATCATTGTTATCTTCCTATTCTTATTGCTATTATTGTTATTGTTATTGCAGATAGTAGCAATTGATTGATCAGTTATGATGATCAATGATAATAATAAATTAACTTTTACATTCTTCAACTAAATCAAATATCACTCACCTATCTATCCTACTTAACACATATAGTCTTTTTTTTTTTTCAAGGACCAACTGTTATTTACCACTCGTCCAATCGATATCTGAGTTTTTGAATTCAAGTTGATTTTATTTCAAGTATAGCATTTCTTATTTTGTATAAAGGCTATATCTGACGTATTTTCGCATCATCACTTAAACTTTGTATTGAAATGGCAATGGTATTTCTGTGATTAGTAATAAATGTATTAAGTATTTGAGTATTTCTATTGAAATTTTTTTTTCATGTCAAATTTATACAGTATATTTTGATCTCTCTCTATTATAAAGTTTTAACTAATAATATCTGTTTTGTTCAGTAAATAATTGTACAGACTTGTTGTATCATATTATTCCTGTGATAAATTTAATTCGATTGAAAGTGATAATTTCAGGAAGATATGGTTGGTATTGGTGATCTTAGTCGAGGTTTCATTCAGGAAATATGTGAAACGAATAGTGGCGAAGAAAGACCTGTAGTTCAAATTTTAGTAAGTTATTTTACCTATTTATCTTTCTTCTTGCTGATTGTTTAATTATGTTAATTATTTTATCTGTTTTTGTTTTGTCATAATTTTTTTCTGAAATAGTATTATTCTGTTTTGAATGTTGTCAGGAAAGTTATGATAGAAATAAAAGAGAAGAGAAAAATTTTTCTTTTTTTTAGGAAGCAAGACCATTGGTTAATAGTCAAACGGAACCTGCTTCAGAAGCCCAGTACTTCCGATTTCGAATTTCTGATGGAATGTTCAGCTATAATTGTACGTATTTTTTATAATTTTCATTACTATTAGAGCTATGATAAGGCGTAATTAGATTCTTAATAAAACTACGTGATTAGTGATGATGTTCAATCAAGGAGAAAAATAAGAAAAGTTGAATTTTAATCTATCAAGTTGTTCGTACTATTAACTCATTTTACTGGTGTTTATAGCCTGCCTTAATCAAGCGGATATAACGGAAAGAATTAAAAGAGATGCCCTCGATCAAGGTAATCCAGTATTACGGATAAAGTATACAATGTGAGTTTAGTTATATACCAAATTTAGTTTAAATTTAAATTTACTGATTCGAATCATAAATAACTCATGTATTTTATTTTCTTTTTTTTTTTTTTTGAAGGCTTTTTAGAGATTGTTCGTTTCGCATGTTATATTTATTTCTTCTGTTTAAGAAAGACAGCTCAAAAGCCATTGTTGCGAATCATGGATTACGAAATTTTGGGACGCGATTTACCGGTTTTCGGGAATCCGGTACAACATTCTGGGAATCCCAATGATTATCGTGGATTAAATCCAAATGCCAGTGTGCACAATACGCGTCCTGGACTTCAATCGCCTCAAAAGGGTGGTTCAAATTTGGGACAGAGTGTTCCCCGTAATGCTTTGTTTTTTGCTTTATTTTCAAAAAGTTTCTTATTTGAATCCCGTCATACTTTTAGCGTAGGACTTCAAAATAAACTCTTTAATATATTATAATTAGTTATCACTTCTGGTCTATAGATAATGTCGACTGCTGTTGGCATGGAATGACTTATAGTGCAAGGTGCTGAACCTCATTTCACGAATTTTTCACAATTTAAATTTTATAATTTTTACGTTTTGAGTGATATTCATTAGTCTTGAGTAATTTATAAACACCGCGTAGTATTTTATCAGTTTCAGTGTGTTGCTTTGTACATAGAAAGATAATATTGATCTTTATATGATCAGATGAAATGAAATGAGGTATAGCATTGTTAGTTTTATTATTGTTATTTTCTTTTATGTCGTATAACTGTTACAGAGCTTTGATTTTATTGCGATAATTGGTCATACTTTTTCCGTCTATTTTTCATTAAGTAGAAAATCGTTTTTTCTTTTCTTTTTTTTCTTTTTTAATAAAGCACTTCAAGAAGGTTTGATCTTGAAGCAACAACTGAATGAGATATGCTTTCACCGGCGATGATTTGAATATTGCTGTCCGGTGGTCCAAAGCATTTTACGGGAAATAGTTGAGAACTTTTTTCGAGTAGAGCAACTATCCAAATAATTCAAGAGTTGTTTAAGTGCTGTGAATGTGCAACATTAACAATTCTTAGTCATCTAACGCAAAAGTGTATGGCATGTTTTTACGTGAAGATCAGAAATCAACGAATGTACATTCTACATTTTCTCCCGTACACCATGCTTTCGATTATTAGTCCTGTAAAATCGTACCGGTTTTTATCCTTGTTTCCGAAATATAAAGGAAATGTTGAAATTGAAACAGTATATATGAGAGAAAATAACATTGTGAGAAATGATATACTGATCAGGCCACCAGTTTCACTTAATGCTTGGCATTGCTTTTTTTTTCAGTTCGTTATAGTGGCTCATCAGCACGCCGTTTGGCGAATTTGGTAGGACAGAACTTGACGCCGATTAAACTAATTACTCCTTACGTCAATAAGTAAATCTTCAAGTTGAAGTTTGGTTCATCTTTATGCTTGATTAAGAGGCATCTACTTAGCAAAAAAGTAAACTGAGTGCTTTCAGTGTGCATTGCATCAGTAGATTCTTATACCCTATCTTACAGATGGCGTATTTGTGGTGTAGTGACTGCAAAGGAGGATCTACGAAACATTAGAACAGCTCGGAGGGATATGAAAGTGTTCAATTTTGAATTAACCGATGAAGAAGGGGGTTGCATACGCATCGCCGCATTTGATGATGTTGCTGAAAAATTCTATTCAATCATCCAGAAGGGATCGGTATGATTACTTATTCAATTGATTTAAACTATAATTCACATTCACTGCATTATATTTGGGAACTTTAATGTTTCGTTTTTATCTACAAAGGTTTAAGTCTTTTGAAACCATCATTTATTTCATTTGTTTTTTGACTAGTCAGAAACTGACACATTTTATTCGCTTGCATATTTATTAAGATGTTCTATGTATCCGGTGGTACTGTTAAACAAGCGAATAAACGTTTTAATACGACAGGACATGATTATGAAATCACCATAAGAAACGACTCTGAGGTATTCACTTATTTGGTTATTCCATTAATTATTAACAAGCAATTGTTATTTGCTTTATTCTGCTATTCTTTTTTCTATCTCACACTCATATTACTCTGATTTCTAGTAGGTCTTTTATCCGTGATGTTTCAGGTTTTGCCGTGTTTAGATCGTGAAAAAATTGAGCAACCGAAGCTTTCACTAAGTATTGTTCGTCTTTGCAACATAGCTAATCACATCGGTGAACCGATCGATATCATCGCTATAGCAGAAAAAGTCAATGATATCGTGCAAGTAAGTTTCGTTAATGTAGGAAATGTTTGAATTTCTTGTTGATAACATACAATCCTCTTCCGAAAATCTTTTGAGTAGTATGTTAATTTTGATTTGATAACTTATTCCTATGATGATAAGTTTTATAGCTTTAATTTTGTCAGAAAGGTAGAATGAATGCTTAAGGTTTTTGTTGGTAAATCACTTTTCAGGTTACAGCACGAAACACAGGAGCCCAACTGGAGAAGCGGGATATAATGCTGATTGATACATCTGAAACAGAAATCACGCTGACATTATGGGGCGAACAAGCTCGAACATATGATAAAGAAATTGAGGGTCAGACGATTGGTATAAAAGGAGCATTCGTTAAAGAATTTAATGGTAAGTAATTAAATGCTTTTGCTAGAAATTCGGGTCATCTGTCGACATTTCAAAAAGTATTAACCAATAAAAGGATCTTCATATATTTTCCATATCTTAATATTCCAGGAAGTTTAAGTGTGAGTACCGGGAATTCCAGTCGAATAGAGCTAAACATGGAGTGTGCTGAAACAGCAAATTTATATAAATGGTATCGAGAAACGAGACCCTCCGTGCAGGCACGTAATCTGACAACGGCTGGTCTAACTTCAGACAGTTATGGTGATTTTTTTTTGGACTCCAATCTCTGTTCTGAATTTCATCCTAAATCTGTGTAATTCTCCATTAAATTCTTTAAATCATTCAGCACGAAACCTTCGAATCATTCGTTTATCTGAACTTGGTGCACTGGGACGAGATTCGGAGAAGGGTACATTTTTCAACGTCACAGCCATGATCTCATCATTGAAAGCTGATGGCGCTCTTTATAAGGTGAAGCTATTCTTTTTTTGATGAAAATTCATTATTTCCCGGGATTCCAGAAGTTTATAAAAGTTATAACTCACTCTAGAAACTCAATCAAATTTTATCTGTCCATATGAAAGATTTTCTTATAATGCTCTAAAATCAGTGTTGGATTGCAGAGCTGTGGTACGAATGGATGCAAAAAGAAGGTAATTGAGCTCAACAACCAATATCGATGTGAAAAATGCGATATCACTTTAGATAAATACAAATATGTCCTTCTTATGACGGTAAATTTCCCATTTTCATTTCTTTAACGAAAATGTCCGAAATCAATAGGGAAGTATCATCCTTAATATAAAAAATTCTAGGTGGAAATATCGGACTTTTCGGGATCTCACTGGGTAACGGTATTTGAGGATAAAGCTGTCAAGCTTTTGAAAAATGATGCAGAGCAGCTTGGACAATTACTCGATAATGATTTGGTTTAATTTTATCCTTCTAATTTTTTTTCTTTGTTGAGTTCTGACCTGATTCTTCCGTTGTTTTTCATTGAAATTAGCTGTGATGATTTTTAATTATTATCTCTGGGAATTTATGAAAGGTACTAATGAGTAATTATGCTAACGATAGGAATTTAAAGCAAAGGATACAAAGTAAGTTACTGACGACAGTGAAGAATTTAGGAGAGGTAAAAGTTCATTGAACAATTAAAATCACAATATAGTGATTTTAAATCATAATATTTTCAGCTTGATGAATACAATGAAGTGTTCAATGCAGTCCGTTTTCGTGAATATACATTCCGCATTCGGGCTAAATCGGAGTTTTATAATGTAATTATAAATTATTCAAATCTTTTTAATTCTCAATAAACATGTACTTACAAATTCCAAAGCGAGGAGTTGGATTTTAATGCTCATTTTTGCTCCAGTACTATTTTTTAATTGGTTACTACACTGTCGAGTGTCATTCTTTATTACAGGCAGAAAATAAAAGTTTCGAGTACTTCGTAACGGACATGTGATGTCGAAGAATGTAAAATTAGACTTTGTCTTGAAACGTAACATACTTTATTGATGTATATTACAGCATGAAGAGAAAATCAAATGGAGTGTTTTCGATATTAACGAGGTCAATCAGGACAAATATATTGATGAACTTACGAAAGCAGTAAATAAATTGGAGGAAATGTAGATACTCAAACACTTTTTTCCATTGTTAGCTTTATTAGATCTCGTATTTGTATGGCACAGCAGTACTTTATTCAGAAAACTAGTATAAAATTTAAAGTTAAAACAACTTTGAAAGTAATGTTTGCTTCGACCTATTCCTATTTTCTAATCGCTACCTTATGGTAATCTTAACTTGTGATTTTCTTTAGTTCCAGTGTTAATAAAGATGGGAATAAACTGGATAGGTACTGTTGGTTTGAAGGAATTTCCTTTTTAATTTCTTTTAAAATTTCCGAATGACTTCGTGGAATATGGAATATTCCGATCGAAATATTCGATCAACGTTTTTTATTCCGATGTTGAATCATAACAGTTGTAAACTCCCTTAAATTTCGGTACCGAAGTGCCGAAATCATGCATTCACTTTCGTTGCTTTGTGAAATTCTTTCATTCCTTATTCTGACATATGTTGTTTCTTTTCACAGTGCGCTTAAAATATTTGTAGTTTCTATCTTTTGAAACTGGTTCTGATATTGTTTGAATCATAAATGAAATAAACAGTCTCAAAAATAACCTTTCAATTATGGATAGTATGTAATTTTAAGTAGGGTGAATAATACATAATCCATTAATATTAAATAAGGTTAACAATTTCCCATTTCCAAATCTTGATTTTAATCACAATTTAACAAATTGTGATTAAAAATCGACAATAAGAGATTTGAAGTTTTGTTCCACACACATGGAATATTCCTTAACAAAAAAAGCAATTTATCAAGAAATCATTCGTTTCTTTGTCATTGTCGCGTCCTTCGTACTTTGAAGTAATTTTTGAATTTCCATCTTTCTGATTTCTTAATATCCGTAAGTTTATAGCTGTTAAAGCATATTTTACAAGTCAACGATCAGGTAACAGTTTGTTGAGAAAATGATGGATATAGTATAGGTGGTGCTGATTGTGTCGTTGGTACCAAATTGGTAGGATTATCACGAAGTAGCATTCCTTGTTGTTGTGCAGTATAAGATAACGATAATTGTCTTTCATATTCTTTTCGAGCCTATAAATCGTATTTTAATTATGAAATTTTATTTTCTCCTCAAATTTGCTTTTATAAATAATTTAGAGGGAAAAATTAAGGAAATGACAAAGATGACTAATTCTTCTACTAATTAATATTGAAATAAAATGAAATGATTAACGATTGTTATGGTAATACTAATTAAGTCCGTTGAAAAATCATGTTACGGTATGATGAGTTATTTCATAGTGAACTTTAGGATAAGGTTAACCTGTTATTTATTTGTAAGGGTAAGAACTTACGTAATCTAATTGTTGCGTATAAATTGCCAATTGAGCGCGTAATGCTTCATTTTCTTTCTCCAGTTCATCAACTTTACGTTGCATCATTTTCTCTCTCTCTCGTCGATTACTTCTAGATTTTTTTGCTGCTAAATTATTTTTATCTCGTCGTTCACGATATCTGAAATATTTCAATCGAAAAAGTTGAAATTTTTGTTAAATCTAAAAATTTTTTTATAATTTAATTGAAATTTCAAAAATACAAAAAGCAAATCTTACCAAGGTGATGAATATTTTTGTTTGTAATTAAGAAATTTAAAAATTCGAATATTTTCTAGAGGTGGAGATTTTTTAATTAAAAAATTTATTAATTTTGATAAATTCTTCAAGATTTAGAGAAGAAAAAAAAAAGAAAAAAAAATCTGGGCTTGATGTCTTTTTCAAATCCTGATATTATTCATCTATCGTTGAACTGCAAACAAATATTTTGATTCAAATTATGTTGGTCAGCGAAAAAGGCCAACAATCATATGATGATGGTTCAAAGCAGTCATCAAACGAAGACATTTGAAGCCCGAGAGTACCCGTGAATGTTTTCCTGGAAAAAAATTAAACGCCAGCAGCAACAGTAATAGAAATAACGAAAAATAATGCAAGTAAAAAAATACAAAATTGAAAACTTCAAATTTTCAAAACATTTAGCAAAAATAAAATTTACTATTCAGGTTGCATTCATATCACAAATCATTTTGAGAAATTTAAAAAATATACAAACAACTAAGTAAAAAAATTTTGCATGTATGATTTTTGCATTTTAATGTTCTACATCTCAATGAAATGTGATAAATTTTTTAATCTATGCAAAAGTAATTAGTAGTATCAGAAAAGTGGAAATTATGCAAGACATAACATTTCTTGCTGCAGGATTTGTTTGTTTGATAGCATTCAGTAATTTGTATATTCCTTTCCTGCATATCGTATGCCTTGACAAGTACCGGAGAAGTTGGTTTGCAAATTTCATTACTTTTTTCGAGCTTCTTCATCCACTGGAATAACGGATCTACGTTGTTGTAATCGTTGTTGTTGTCGTTGTTGTTCTTCTTCTTCTTGCTGTTGTTGTTGTGGTAATGAAGTCGAGGCAGATGTAATGGATGATGATGTTGAAGGAGCGGAAGCAGTAGTTGGAAAGTTTTCTTCTTGCTGTTTCGTAATATTAACGACAGTTGCTGTCTCATATGGTGATGGTATTGGCATACTATAAGCCGTAAAATTGGTCGGTACCATATTGGCAGCTACAGGTGTCGGATATGAGAAATAAAGATGGTTTCCACCATCACTTTTAACTTCACCCATGTAAGCTGGTATCATTGTTGTTACAATCATACACCTATAACTATGGTTTAATGATCGAACAAATGATACTATGAAGAAGATCACGCCATATAACGCCGTTAAAATGTTGAATCATTCTAGCAAATCATGGCTTCTTGAAAACGTGGTGTTTTTTTTTTTTTTTCACGTTAGGTCCGTGATCATAATAATCTATACAGAAATACAGAATTTCCACTTTTTCAGGAATTATTTGTATTTTACAATTACATTAGAGTAGTAACATCTATTCATGATAAGTCTAATCAGTATTTCATACCTTTTTTTTTTCAATTTCGTCTTCCGGAAAAATATCACTTTCTTTTATAGCATTGAAATAAATGTAATTTCGATGTTAACTTCAAGATCAGAATATATTATTCGTGTTGAATTATCAACAAATTGATATCTATCCTTCCAGATTCCATGCAACTAAAATTATTACCATTAAAGAACATCGAAAATCCTGAATTTGCGCACCTAATTCATCCTTTACTTTATCACCAACCAAAAAAATATCGAATTAAACTATTTTGCGACAATACATCTTCTGTTATATCATAATATTCATTCTTTTACTTGTATAACATTTTGTGTTATTTGACAGATTGAATTCATACGTAAAATGTTTACTTTTTTTTTCCTTTTTTTTTTTGGAAAAAATAAAAACTGAGAATGGAAATTATTTGAAAATTAACCCTAAATAGTTGAAAAGGAACTTCAAAGAGGTTATCGAAAACTATTTAAGAAATAACCTAAGGAAAATATTTCTACGTAAAAGAAACCTTGAAAAGAAGGACTTTTCATTTGTTTATAATATTTTGATTAGCTATTAACACTAATAAGTAATACATATAATTCATATATCGAATAACTCCTATACATATATTAAACTCTATTCTTATGCAAATTGAATGGATACGCAAATATGTGCACGCGATTTTCGACAAATATTTTCAACATGTTGCAAAATAACTATTGTTCAACATTTAAGAAAATAGGTGTGTAATTAAGCATTTTAAATGTATGACATTTATTTAATATCATATTACTTAATGTTATCTCATACATTATACTATTTTCAGTTATAGTTGCATGCAAAAGTAAAAGTATGGACGATATACAAATGATCGGTAAGTAACTCAAAATAAGAGTGAATTTTTTGATAATAGAAATTTTTTGTTTTGGAATTCCACACAGAAAGAAAATACTATGAGAAATTTCGGTAGACTTGGATCAGTCATATATAATTGAGAAAATCAGATGATTTTAACTTTTAAACTTGAACTTAGCTGAAACTGTTTGTTGTAGTCGTTAAGTATGAGAGAATTTTTGTAGCAAAAACACTGGTAGTAATTTATTTATATTTTAATTCAAATGCAACATAGAGACTGTGGAAAGATTACATGAAATTTTATTTATGTGTAACTTTCAGAGAAAAGTAAATTATGGAATTCATTTGAATTCTGTAAGTTTATTTGCTTAGATAATTCATGGCATAATTGTAATTTGCTATAATCAAAAGAAGCAGAGATGATGGATGTTTCAGTTGTTAATACATCATCTGATCGATCAACATCGTTTCATACATAATCTCTACATTCTTTGCTAATGTATCTCTCTCCATCTTGAATATCATAATATCTGCTATATTCTCCAACATTGATGACATCAACAACAATTACCTGATTGGTTGATCAACTCCAATGATACATCAAATATTCTTACGAGGAATCTGTAAAATTCTATTTTTGTTCATATTAACTCCATATTTAATTCAACTATAACGAACTACAAGTTGGAAGCAAAAAAAAAAAAAATGAAACTTCTTAAATTTGATGATCTAAGTTGTCCATTCAGTCACTATCCTCATAATGATATTTGAGACATTTCCTCAATACTTCAATTTTAATCCATAATAAAAAAGAATGAAAAAAACTTATCAAATTTAAAAGCATCAAAAATCTTCTATTTACTGATTGGCTATACCTTTCAATATCATCAATCAATAACTTCTATGATATTTTCTTATACTAGAAAATGAATATGAACAAAAATTAGGTTTTAAAAGTTTTTCGAAAATAATATTTGCTATACGATAGGAGTTAATCAAAACCAATCAGGTAAAAGTTGTTGTTGATATTAATCAATGTTGAAGAATATGGTAATTGTCCAGTATGAGGAGATACATGTAGAGAGGTGTGAAGTATTGTTTACTAGTATCCCAATATATTCTACCTCTGCTTCTTTTGATTATAGTAAATTACAAGCAAATAAACTTACAGAATCCAAACAAATGAATAGACAAAAATCTTTTCGATATTCTTCCTTCTCTCTCTCTCTTTCTCTCTCTCTGCTTTCTGTTACTACAGTTTTTTTTTTTTTTTTTTGCTATATCGGCTAACTCTACTTGATATACTTCTCTTTCATCGTATATTTTAGCTAAACAAATAATCGGAGTACTACAATAATACAATAATACAAAGTAATTTATTGATGAAGTAGTAAGAAGAGAAATTAAAATAATCAAGCAAATTTTCAATGATTTAAATGCAAATTTTACAACAACAACAATTTAATGATAGGAAATAACTTTTTTGTGGATTACCCATCTCATTACCATAGGCTGAAAGGTTAAGTCTAAATAATAACCATGAAAAGATTTGCCAAATTTCTTGAATTAAGAATTATTTATTTCAGCATAAAAAAATTTCAAAATCTATAATATTTACTAGAATTGTGGGAATTATTTAGGATATGAAATGAAATAGCTAGTATTGAGGAAATTGGAAATTTCGGTTTCGATTTTAAAATTGTCCAATTATTTCAAATAACTATTTCAATTTCTATACCTTGAAATCTTGAGCTATTGGAGTAGTATTTCCATTTATATTAAATTAAATTAATTGATAACATAGATGCTAGCAAGTTGTTCCAGCATATATAATTTTGACGTTATAGGATAGCTTTTTGGACTGAACTGGAAATTTCTCCCCGAGAAAAGTTATCTGCTGTAAAACATTAGAAAAATATTTATTTATCTCGGAGATAAATTCATTTTTTGCAAAAATGCTCATAATTCGAATTTCGTATAACTTTTTTTTCCTGTACTTATGAAGTTTGTATTGAATTTCAGTTAAATGTTTGATGTGTTTCCCTCTCTCTCTCTCTCTCTCTCTTATCCTATATATTTTTTTTAATCAACTGAATTTGCATTTTCGAAAAAAGCAAAATGTGATTTATGTTGCAGAAAGTGACAAAAGTTTAGATCTGATAAAGAGATGGTAAATTATTTCTTTCGATCTCTTTAAGCCTGAACAGTTCATGCTAACAATACCTTTTTCATTCCAAGATACACCTGGTAAATAGGTGAAAACCATTTAATACAGTAAAAAAAATTACAAGAACAAAAAAAGAACAAATTGCATCAGATTGCTTTAGGAGAGAAGGAGGTAATTTTATGATACTGTCATAATAGATATCAAGCAACATTCAGGTAAAGTGAAAGAGCATAGAGACTCTTCAACAAAGTACTACTCCGAACTGTTGTAAGATCGTTTGCAGAGATGCAATCACACTGGTCATCTTCTTCGATCAATGCAATGAAGTATGTACCGTAGCAGTTCATTTCAACTTCACTCGAAATGCCAATATCAAATCAGCGAACATGCCCAAATATGCAAATTTTGTCTTTGAAAATTAGGAAATGTAAGATAATTCATTTTGAGGAAGTTATCTGAATAAAGGTCAAAGATTGGTGGGAAGATACTTGTATCTGTTAGTATTATTACACCTGGAGTAATAACTTCCATACCGTAGTTTACCTTCATTACAGAAAGACTGAAAAAGACAACACCGAATGGTTGAAAAACAGATGTGACCATCTCTATCTGTTAATTAACCTGGAAACATTAGTGGATGAATGCAAATAGATGAATGAGTACTGTATTTTCATTACTTATACTAAAATGGTACTAAAAATAGTTTTGGAAAAAGAAAATTTTTTTTCTGAATTGCTACTACTAACTATACAATTGATATTATGGCTAAATTCTGCTATAAGTAATTTAACTAATAAAATTTAATGAATTTTGGTATATAACTAATAGGAAATCTTTTCAAATTATTTTGATATTACAATAGAATTTTGAATAAAATATAAAAGGCAAATATTATAATTCGTTGTCTTAAGAATTTCTCAAATGCCTACTAAAATTTTCGATATTTGTTGCTAGTCGAAATTTCAAAATTATATAATCGAAAATATGCCTGGATAATGTATCTGTTGAAAATCATAATATAATCATAATGATAATGATATCATAATATAATTTTAAAATCATAATATAATCAATATATACACATTATGAACTCACCTTTGAGACCATATTTCAAATCATAAATTAGTATATTTGAGTTAGGTAATGTTATTCATCTGACATTTCGAAGTGATATTACTATGAATGTATTGAAGTTCTTAAATTTAATTCAAGTTATTGTTCAATCTTTGCTTTTGGAAATGAAACATTGTCCATTTTTTGTTTTTTTTTTCTTTTTTTTTTTGCATTCGTATTCGTACTGTATTTTAACAATCGAATATACCCATCGTAACGAATTGCAATACTTCCGACAATTAAATTCCTATTTTTGTTGCTCTTATTAGAGCCTAGTAAGGATCATCATAAAGAGCCATCAGGATCAATGGTCAAGTTTTGTTGTTGTACGGAAAACAGGATAGCAAATGTTTTCCAACGTGATGATGATGATCGCTTATATCGTATTTGCATATGAGCAGATTTATGCCTTTCATTCATTTCTGAGTAAAGGTATTTGTTTGAGTGCCGATATTAAATCATTAAGAAAACTAATAAATCATATTTCAATGGAAAGTTAAAATGCTTAATAACAATAAAACTAAGATAATTGATCTTATTCGTAAATTTATCAAAAAAAAAAAATTTCAATCGGAACCTGAATTTTGCTTATTAACAATTCAAGTATCACTACGTACTGTTACCGTTGTAAATTAAAAAAAAAAATAAAAAAGTAAAAAAAAGTTTACAAATTTCTAAAATTAACATAAATTTATCTTAAAGTGAACTTTTCAATAGATGTAAGTAATTGGGAAGAGGAAAGGAGGAAGGAGAAAAATGCGCAACTTGACGCAACGTTATATGATTGCGGCACGTGAGGTGAAATGGACAACTATTGTAGGAATTTTAGCAGGTAAAAAAGATTGGAGGGATGAAGAGTAGCGGGTAAATTATTCAGCTGAGGTCAGGCAATGAGCTCTTTTCTCAGGTCATTCAATCACCCGCAAATATTAGAATGATGAGGATAACTCTGCTAGTTTGTTCCCATTCCAATAAATATTATCGCATAATACAACGAAATTATTAATGATGTAATAACAGACAGAGAATTATGCAAATTAAAAATATAAGATATCGACAGTTATACTAACAAAAATAAGATATATTAATGAAGAGAATGGAAGAAAATAAGAAATTGTAATGGCGGTATTTTCAACAGAATGATATGATGAATCATCATTTATTGTTGTTGTTGAAGGTACTTTTGCTACTACTACTACTACTATTCTTCAGGTCATCATTATTTACTGCTAGTGCACCTTCTTCTTTTTTTTTTTTTTTTTTTCGATAAGATGACAGAACTCAGAAGGGTCATTAGAAAAAAAAGAAAAGATCTGATTCTATCATTCAACAACATTACTGTATAAATTATGATTGGAGAAAGAATGAGGGAAGAAAGGAGAGAGGAGGGATGGAATATTCTAAAACAGTATACAAAATATCATCGTATGAATAAAATACATACAATAATTATCAAACAAATTCATGTTTACTGTATATATTATTAAAATACTGAAATTTATTTGAAATTTAATTTAATTATACAAGCATTAAGATGTGTTAACTGTATTATATGTTATTAATGATAAAATATGAGCATATATTGTAATTAAATTGATTGCATTTTTTGATGCATCATACAGTAGTAAACTAATTGGCAAATATTATGATCACTTTTCAATCATTTAAATATTTACAATTTTAGTTTCACTTCCAATCATTTCTATAATTCTGAATTTTCTTTTTAAAACATTTCCATTCAAATTAATAGTATTGAAGAATTTCTTACATTTATAATTCCCTAAGCCTTTCTAATTGTACCCATTTATCATAACTATGAAATGGGCTCTTTTACGAACTCATAAAGTTCACAAAATTTGTCCATTATTTATGATTAGTAAACTTCCCGGAAATTCATTATGGAAAAATCACTTTTTTGAGAAATAAATTTGTTGTTTGTATAATGAAAATGATGTCTAATTTATTTACTATTGTGGTCTTCACAGATATAATTTCCATCTTTTCAGACTTTGTTTTTTTTTTTTTTTCATTTATCTCAAAATGTTCTGCCCATAAAACGCATGCAAAACCTGAGGAATTTATTATTTACAAATTTCACATGAAGAGAAAAACCATGAAAATAATTCAGAAAAACGGAGCAACAAAGAGGCATTTACGAGTTAGTCAATGAATAAAAAGATTTACAACTTCACTGCTAACAGAGAAGCTATACATATCGTTAGTATATGAAGAATAATATACAATATAGTTCACTTAACTAAGTATATGAGCATTTGTTGGAAAGATATTGAAAGATGAGAGAAATTCCATTCAAAACATTCAAGTTTGAATTGATTTCCCCTCTTTTATCACAATTTTTCAATATTTTTAAATGTCGACTCGTCATTTTTATAACTCAATTACTCCTGAAAACCTGTTGCTCTTTCAGTAGAAATTTAGCAGCTAAAGTGAAGAATCACGAGTACCTGAAATATTCACGGTTTCAAGTTGCAATGATGATGTCACAATTGACATTTGAGGACATATTAAATCTTTGAGTGGTTGGTCTTTTTTTTTTGAAGGTATTTGGTACTGATCCGTTTTCTCAGAGAGTACTGCTGTAGTGGAAAAGAAGCAAACTTCTAGCATAAATTAACCAATTATAACAGCGAGGCAACTATGCAAAACATTTCACGAAAAATCGATAAAAGAAGCGGGAAAGTCAACACAACAATTCGCATTCCCTACCAACACTGTTGACCTCCCGCCTGGATAATCTTTTGCCGGCAAAGCTGAATATTTCAAAAAAACCGTAACATTTCCAATTTCAACCAAAAAAGGCTTAGATATAAATGTGTTTCACTATATTTTGTTCAAATTACCTTTTGGTCGCGGAACAACGGTGGAATGTTGTAATACCGTGGCAGCCAATTCCTGAAAGAAAAAAGCTCAGAAATATATTTTATACAAAAATTTCAATTAAAATCTCGGAATTTCAAATCTAAATTATGCGAATCTCTATTTTTCAGTAAGTTAACACTCCGTTAATTGAGCTACCCATTGCTAAACCTTTTAGTATTTCAAAACCTAACAATTACTGAACTGTGAAGTGCGAGTGGGTTTGTAAATCATGTAAAATAAAGCTTTCATCTAACAACGGTAAAAGAGTCTAAAAAAATACGAAAAAGTTAATGTACGAAAAAGATTCGAAAAATCCCTAGAAAAAAAAGGATATCAATAGCTTCTCTCAGAAAACGTATTACGTGTGTATTTATAACAATACCAGGAAAAGGAAACAAATATCAGGTCTGATAAATTTATTTATAATGGTTCAAATCACAATCAATGAAAAATGATACAATACATTTAATGAAAAAAGGTTACCTGACAAAACTGCGACAATATGATAGCTGCAAAAACAAACTGTTTTGCTCGAGCATGGTCCAGTGTTACATCACGACTTTCCATTGCTTTGTGTGTATAAATACGAAATTCATGTGGATGAGCAGAACCGTTGGAAGGGTAGAGGCGTTTATTGCCGAAAGGTCTGAATCTAAAAAAGATATTTATTAGACTACAATTTCTACAAAATTTTTTTAATTCCCTGAGGACGATTCAAAGTCTTTCTGTCGCATAGCTTTGGCATGCTGTCATGACCAGTTGGTCTGAAGACTGATATGCTGCTCTTGCGAACCTCATTATGAGAAAACAAAGTTGTATATAACAGATACCCATACATTTAAACTTCAAAAGAAAAATGTACGCAGTTATGTATTATAGACATTTTAACATCTGCATTGTCAAAAAAGTTGACGATAGTAATGCCAATGTTAGAAAATATTAAAACTGATTAAAATAGGATAAGTCATAATTACCGATTTAGTAAACCTTTCGACGAATTCGTCCCTTCCATGTTGCCGTTTCGCGAAAACGAGTCACCGGAAGATCGTGAGTGCAACGTATACTGTCGATTACTTTCCATGGCCTTCAATACCAAAACTTTTAACAAAAAATAAAGTTCAGGAAACTTTCCAAATGTAGTCAAGTGAAGGAAACTTACTTTCTCATAGCGTTCAGCTCTTGATCGTAGAAATTTGATCCCTCGTTCCAGCAAAACATCAAAACCATCAAGTGATGAAGCGTATGCATCAATTCGCGTTTTTAGTAAATCCATAACCTTCAGAAAAAAATAAATTAAAAAAAATGATAAGCCAGAAACAAAGTTTCTAAAATTTTCAAAAGACACATTTCTTACCTACCTTAAAAAAATTTTTCACATTAGGCTGCAAAAGCATGCGTTGATCAAATAGGTAATGAGCAATAAGTGGCTGAGGATATGATGCAAGTGCTGCCAACACCGATGTTGTTTGTAGTGTTACATATAACGAATTATCCAGCATATTCTCCAAGGAACGTAGTATAGATTCCAGGAAAGGTCCAACACCTTTATAAAAATCATATGCTTCAAAAGATACATAATTTATGAATAAAATAAAGTTTATCCTAGCTTATATAAAGTCGATTTTATCAGTATGATTGGGCAGCACTTCATTTCTACTCTGGATAAAACAAATCTTTCCGATATTTTGGGACGTAAAACAACATAATGCAATGAGACCTATGAGCAACTCAAATTCTTCAAATCTTAAGCGGTAACTGACAACACTCATAGAAGAAATGACACTGTCAAACTGCATTACTCCACATATTAACAAAGTGGATAATTAATACATAAATGGAATATAAATCATGAACACGAAAAAACACGCAAACTCCTAAGAAAATATTGTCTTATTCGGAGAGAGGCAACAAGTTGAATTTGACCAAAACGCTATGACTGAAACTCTCGAATAATCAAGAAGCAAATAAGAATAAATTTATTTAAAAATCACCTTGATTTTCAAAACATTCGATCGGCTGTCCTAACGGCGCATGATACTCATTGTCACTGTTGTTATTTGCATCATTCTTAAATTCTTCATTTTCTGATTCCTGTGGTTTGGCCTCAGCTTTCAACTCATCAAGATACTGGATTCGTGAATCAATTAAAGCCAAATTTTCTTCCAAGGAATGCTTTATTTTCGATGCTGGCACTCTATCCATCAATGCCATAAAAGTTTCCGTATCCTGAATGCATGACTGACTTTAGAAATATTTTGGAACTTTTCAGGATATGAATGAATAGGTCCCTTGTCTTCTTGTGAAAGAATGCACAGAGAAATTTTTCCAGAATAAAAAAAGACGAGCTAAGAACAAAACTAAAAATTTACTTAAATGATTCCTCAAGGAGCACACCTACTAAATAGTATGACTGTGTCACATAAAATAACAAACGTCTCCATCAGTTGTTTGAAGACGTATCGGAAACTTCAAACGAATTCCTATAAAAAGTTTCTAATCAAGCTGCACCTCAACTTGTCCCCAACCTCTCAGAACGAACGACCGTGCCATTTCAATATCAATATCACAATTTGCACTCGTGCTTGCCAAACTTCCTTTGTCTGAAACTGTTTGCAGTGGTGTTTCACTCATGCTCATCGTGTTGGGATTGATCGCTTCTGTGTCAGTTTCCGACAATTCTCCGTATGCAAATTGAAAATAATCACTCGATGAAGTCATCATCATAAGCGATTTTGGTCTAAATGAATAGGAGTTCAGCCAGACAACAAGTCGAAGAAGTCAAATAGGTATTAACAACTGTGAAATAAAACTTTGGAAAACTGATAATTCAGTAATTTGACAATAAATGATGGATGATAGTTCATAAAGGATAAAAACTAGTAAGTTCTTCAATATTTTACATAGCAACAACATTACATGAGATTTTCATAAAACTAACGTTAAAGGTGGTACAATCAGTTCATCGTCTTCATCATCCAGAACTAGTGAAGAATCTGCAATATCGTATGGAAAGCTGCTTCTTGATGACGATTCTTGTTGTCCCAATTCTGGTAGTGGAGTATGCTGACGTAAACTTTCAGCGGTAATGTGAGCATTTCGACTCACGAAGTATCGATTCAAACCATTTCGCGCTGAGGCCATTGATGAACGTATCGAAGAACGTCGAACAAATGTCTAAATAAATTTACTGATAGATTGAAGAAATGAATAATGCACAATCTTAGCGTACTGAAATCTGAAAAATATCTTCCAAATCATATTTGCAAAGACATAAATGGATATATAACCAAATTGATAAGCTCAAAATCTATCAGCAAAAAAACAACAGGAACCTTTTCCTGATGAACATGTGACAACTCAATTTTATTTAAAAGATACATTTTTGATGAAATAAATAACTTTAACTGAAATTGAATAGGGAACTAATACACTGGAACTTGCCTGTAATTTCAATCCATCATGCTCGCAAAGCTATTCAGCAGCATCTAATATTGAAACTTTACTTGAAAATAACAAAGGCCTGCCTATTTAAAGGATAAATTACTCACCCCATTACAATTAGTGATGCTTTCATCGTCTGAACTTAACTTTGGCATAAGAAACGAAGGACTGCGACCATCATAACTCCAAGCCCACTTCTCACAACAGGCATTTGTTGTTTGTTGCACATAATTTCGACATTCATTGAGATAAATACGAAGAGTCTCTTGGGAGCACAGCTGGAACATTTTGAAGTAAATATGAATAAACAATATGAGTGTAAGTAAAAATAAAAAGAAAAAGCGAGGTTAACACAATCAAAAAGCAGGTATATATTTGAAATAGAAAATTTAGAAACTTACGGCTGAAGATTTATACGTACATTCAGGAATAAATGTCAGTAAAGTTTGAGCAGCCGTCCTTACATATTTCTGATTCTTTAAATGAAGCGTTTGGTTAGGTTGTAAAAATGTACAAGGCAGAAGATATCTAAAAAAAATTGAGTCCCTATAAAGTTAATATTAGAGTAAATGTCAGTTGAGAGTGTTTCGTCAATTCCAGACTTCTTAAAATGATGAAGCTATAAAGCAAACGAAATAAAGCAAACTGGTGAACTGCCAGAAAACAATTGAAAAAAATAGTCTACTTGAAAACGAGATCGAACATGATGTCTTCGCATCGTAAATCAATCAAAGTTCTCACCAACGATAAACTCACTTGGCTAAGCTGGAAAAAATAGGAAATAAGAGAAGCCCATTAAACCGCATCTTTAAAATTGCATTAGTGTATGAGTTTACTAGATTTTATAGAAAAAGTTCTTGCTTCCAGAGAGTGTAAAAATCCTCACAATTTATTAAGATCGACCTCGGACAAAAAATTATGTGATGAATTAGTAAAGAAAAAATTATTTTTTAATAGCTTTGAATGATTCTGCGAGAAAATGAAATCCATCATTAACTGAATATAGATAAGTGAGAAAGTATGGTAAATAGGAATTTATGATTAAATGAAAATAGCAACTTTACGAAATAAAATAAACCCGATTTCCGGCAGATATCCTTTCCACGACAACATCAAGCACTTTTTTGTTACCTTCACAGCTTTCAACAAGAAGTAATTTTATTATTGCTTGTATAAGCGCTGTCTCAGTGACACTATCCAAGCAAAGATGATAATAGGCTGTTGATGAGATAAGCTCATCCTGCCCACCCTGGAAAAATTATCACTGATAGGCAAACTTTCAAAACTGCGGCATTAATTGGAGCAAAAAAAAAAAAGATTAGGAATGTGAATAAGCCAGCGTTGAAGAATCAAAACTATTTTATGTTTTAAATCTGAAACGGATGGACCATTAGATTTTTTGTTCCATATAGAATGAGTGGTACCTGCAATAATGAAGGTAGAACGACAGGAAGCAAAAACCCGTGATAAATGTACGTAATGACCTGTGATACAACATAGCTGTGAGCAACCTAGAAACACACTGTTTACTAAAGTTTTTAATCTCTTGTTCTAGAAAAAAATTTATTTTCTTTGAAGAAAATAATTGAATTTTTCTAAATCACCACCAATATTATAACACTAGTGACCTGTATAACAGCATTACAGAAAATTAATGACGAGTGGAAATCCAATAAGCTGGGATAAGAATCGATATCATCAGCATTTATCTTATGCCAATCATCGCTTACGTATAATATTGAACCAACTGAGCGTGATAACTGGGAAAAGCAACCCGAAAGACCCGTTGCAACCACCGGACAAAAGTTTGACTGCAACAAAAAGCTTTACATAAATTTTAATTCATGCAGCGTTAAAACGCCGAGATAAGAAAAATGAAGTGAAGGAAACATTTGAAGACATTCTCTTAATAAATTTGCAGAACGTCAGAATTGGTTTTAAAGGAACTAAGGTAAATGACAGGTCCAATAGTTTGAAAAATGTTATTCCTTTTGCTTTATTCAAACACCATCACAGACTGAAAAGCTATTTAGCAATCGAACGCAAATTTTGCATGAACCTCTTGCAAAGAAACTCCTCATAATCACCAAAACATTTCATTTAAGCCATTTAGTGGTTAATATTTCTGTAAATATGTCATTCGACTTGATTTTACTGTATTAATCTTGAGAAAAGTCGATTATGGATTAAAAAGTTTTCGCGAACCTTTACAGCAATAAATGCAGCAATGCGCTTCAACTTCCGTGAAACAGAAAGTATCAGAAGTAATGCATCACGTGCTAACTGTCCAACTTCACCAGAATCATAAAGATATGGGATCAGCAGGCTGAACACCAAAAACTGCTCATCACAATCATCATCAAAATCGAAAAAGAAATGCAACAATGTCGCATCTTCTGCCAGTTTTGTGCAGATCTGAAATATTTAAATGCTTTTTATATAGAGGAAGAAAATTCATACATTTCCAAGCTTTCTTTCTTGAATTGTCCAGCCTCCCTTTTACACAGAGTTAGATAATCTACAATTATATACTCATAAAATAATACACTAAAGCTTATATGAAGTCTACATTTAACAAATAATGTTCACTATGAACATATTGCTTTTTTTTTTTATTTCTATAAATAAGACTTGTCATTACATTGTTTAATCTAAACCATGAACATGCAGCTAACAAGATCATTTATCACGAACATCAAAAATTAACCTGATTTAAAAGTAAAACGAAATGCCTATCCGTATTAGATGGAGTAAAATTCCTCTTTTCTGCACTCTTTCTACACCAACCCAGTAATTTCAGCAAAGGAAGTAACATTGGCTTATGTACCAGCAAGCAGTGATTCTGTGTATGACTTTCTCCAACAACAATTTCATAAAGACGAATCAAATTAACCTGGAGAATTTAAATTACTTCATTAACATTTTACTAAAATAAACACGTGAAATACTGCCATCTGTAAAACATTTATAGTAACTAAAAAACATAAACATTGGACTGTCTCTTAGTTTGACACATACGAAGTATCTTGAGATGTATATTAAAATCATTAAAATTTGAAATAAAGTCTAAATATTACAAAAATTATTATTCTCAACCGGATAGCTGACATTGCAATTGGTAAATTTTAGCAAATTCAATGTTCCAATTTTCGATCCACATGATGTACGAAGAAAGATTATTCAACAACAAAATTTTATTTCTACGTCATATAAGACTAAGCGATACACTGCTTTTATGATGTCATAACAAAATCTAATGAACATAAGTATACAACAATATTATTCTTAACGAAAACAGTTGATTATTACAAGATCAATATAATTCTAGTGCTTTAATCCTAGATATCTTATTTCTCTTTTATTCAAACCAACAATACATAGATTAATTTACATACCTGACATGTTGGTGTCAAAAAATGTGGAGCTGCAATTGCCCAGTCAACTACTCTTTCCATAATCTGATGAGTGAAATGACGGTCCAATATAGGGCCAATAGCAGATTCCGGTTGTGCATTTGCTTCCATCATTAACAATTGCACTGTGCAGCTTAAGTGTTGGAATACAGTTAGTACCTATAATAACTAGTGGATTTTCATGATATTTACAAAGAAGAACAATGAAAAAAAATGATGAAGAAAAAAAGAAATAATATTGTAAATGAATAAATAGCTTCTATTTAGACATAAAGGTTGTTAATAAATGATTCCAAACATTGTTTAAGTAAAGGAATTATAGTTAAAGTATTTTAACGTGATTCATAAACTATACGTGAAGTAATTTAATCTAGTTTTAAGTTATAGGTTATACTTTAATTACTGACTTTTTCATAGTTAATTTCCTCTTCATTTTCCAGCAACTCTTCAGCTGCTTCCCAATGTGTATCGAAACAGCTCTCCCATGAATATGGATCGGATGCAAAATCGACATTCCAGTGAATATCTGATTTTGAGATGATGAACGGTGTTGGTGATGAAGGAATCGGTGAATCGACAAGCTGTTCCACAGATGTCAATCCAGATGAAGCTGGAGTGGGTGATATGATGCGTGATGTGCTAGCCACGGATGTTGAACCCAATTTGGAAAACCATCGTCGCATACCTACAAGAGAATCTTAACAAACATTTATGATTCAACAGATAAATGATTTTATAAGAATGAAAGTGTTAACAGTACTGATATTTCTGAACTTATTAAATAAATAAACAAGATATTAGGTTGATAAAATGGTACCTAAAATATTAAAAACATTCCCAATTTTTTCATGTCTAAAAAATAAAGTGAAAACGAACTGATTGGCAAATAAAACAAAAATTCCACTTCATTTATTTTAACAAATGTTTATTACGGCGTACTGAATAGAAATAAAGGTAAACTCTCAACTGCCTACAATTTAAAAAAAAAAAAAAAAAAAAAAAAAAAAAAAAAAAAAAAAAAAAAAACACTGAATGGAATATAGTTGCAATAGGTACTAGGATGATACATCGCAACCAAATATCACCGGTATTGTCTAAATTTGTTTTATGCTCTCTCTCTCTCTCTCTCCCTCTCTCTCTCAGTTACTTACTTACTTACACTTTAAGGACTACAAATTTAATCAACAAGCAATTTCTCGATGACATTACGAAAGATTTATAATTGAAAGATTTTTCTCTCTCTCTCTCTCCCTCTATCTCTCCTTCTCTCTCTCTCTCTCTCTTTCTCCCTTTTTTGGTATAGTATCATTCATTCTCCCTGATAATCTTATTTAAAAATTTTCAAACTGTATCGTTTTCTATATTTCTCAAACTGAATGATAAAGATGAAAAGGCATCAAAAAATGATATATGTGAATCAAACAGGTAATACTCATTTTTTCTGGTATGATAATCGAATAGATTGACTGATAATTGGATGATAGAGGAAATATTGAGATGAAAAAAGAAATAGTACTAACTGAGAATCCAAATGCTCCACATTGTCGTTGTTACTGCCACACCACATTAATTTGTTGAATGATAAATGATACTGTTGTTACATGTAAGATTTGAGCATCGAAATATTCCCTGTAAGGTAACGAAAAATTTTGGTATTAGTAATGGAAATTTGTTGTTAAATTCAAAAAAAAAAAAAATTGCATTAACAAGAATTTTGATGTTTTTTCTTTGTCCTTTTAATACGATGATGACCATCTAAAAGTAGAAATCATTAATTGAAACAAATCGTTTATGTGTAAAAAGATGAATAAAATCTAATTTATTCCTATCAAATTGCAAAGTTAATTTTATTGTAAGTTAGTAATCGATTAGTATGGGATATTTCAATTATTGGATCTGCTGAATAGCATTTCAAATATGATATGTAAACTGGAAGCTAAGAGCAAAAGCTAAGAATGTTAAGTGTTGTACCTGTTCTATCCTAATACAGGATTAGACAAGACTATACTTGTCTTTCTGGGTCCTTCCGGATTGCAGTATTACCTAAATAAATACGTATGTGATTGTTATAAAATATCCAGATGGAAAATACGCAATGAAATGATTCGGAAATTGTACTGTTCATCAAAAAGATATAAAAATCTTAAGCAATATGAAATTCTCTCAGTTAATGGTGAAGATTTTCGAGGAAAAGAAAAATATTTTCATTTAATTTCGATTTATCATTTATGTATGTTATGGTTTTAAAATGGATGACACATTTTTGGAAGTGCATCTTTTTCTCCCTTCAACTAGCTATAACATTATCGATCCGTCTACTATCGCTTACGATCCTGTCGTGAAAATCTCTTTCTTAACGAAGATGGCCTATTTGTCTGTGAAATTCAAGTTTTTTAACTGGATAAGAGTGTAATTGCATCGGTAAAAATTACCATTGCAATTGTACTGTTCGGTGAAATATGAAAATTACAGGTATAAAAAGCATGTGCAACAATTCAGTCGAATTGTCTTAAGTCGGTTTTACCACATTCGGATGAGAATTTACCTATTTGAAGTTGCTTTAAATTTTTGGACTAATAGCTAATAGGATCAGGAAAGGATAAATATTAGAAATTGCAGAAGGATAATTAAGCATACTTGCAATAATAATAAAAGATAAGGTCGGAATGGTAGTGATAATTGTGCCAGAAAGTTATGAATGCAGAATTTAATGGTAGAAAATGAAAATGTACAAAATTTCTGAATAATGATTGGAAAATCTCTAATGATAAGAGTGAGGGAAGAAACGAACAGAAATACGATTATTTTTGTCAAAAACAAAAGATTTATTGCTTTCTCATATGCTTCAATGTTCTTTATGGCCTCAAGGCCAGTTAGTCATTTATCTTCGCAACAGCTTTATATTTATCAGATCTTTATCAATTGATTTCAAGCTTTTCAAATTTTCGATATTTCTTTCTAATGTTTGCATGGATACTTATTTATATTTAGTTGTCTATTTTAATTTTCATTTGTTCGAGATTCTGTACTATACATATATATATATATATATATATATATATTTGTGTGTTTATGTTAGGTTTAATAGATAGATAGACAGACAGTGACTACACTTCCACAGAACAATCAATTTTTTCTACTTTTTTAAAGCAGGAATGAAAAAAATATCGTATGTATTGAGAAATCATCCATTAAATGAGATGAATGCATAAGAAACGGTCATTTTTTTTTTTCCTTTTCTTTAAAAGCTTACTCTTTCTTTAATAGTTTGTTAAAGTAATTTTTTTTTCTTTTTTACAAATTAACTGACTCATATAAAAATTCTATTAAATGCATACGGCAATAATTTAACAATTACATCAAATTGTTGCCGTATTTTAAACTTTCCTTTGAGCAGAATATCCATCATAATTTCGGCATCTTTTTATAGAGAAAGAGAACATGGAATTGCTATTGTTTTGTTTAACATGCATACTGTAAGAGCAAAATCGTACAGTATGGCAGTCAAAAAATGCGAATACGGTATTACTGTAGTGTGTTACACATAGGTAAAGCACGTAGTATAGTGCAGTATGGTACAGCAAGGTACAATACAGATATACGGTAAGATAGTAGATTATCAAGTATGAAATAAATGACATTTATTAAATCTTACTTCAATTATTCCTTTGATGTGAAAGTTTTTTTGAACCAATTGGATCAAGAAATGTGTTCAAGCTATGGATGGGAAACTTTTTATGGTGGATTTTAAAGGCTGATTAAATATCAAAATTTATAAGTTTTTTAGTTGTGGACTGCAACACTGCTAAATGCTGCCATTTGCATATTTATATTTAACTGTGTCCAAAAATCCCAACTATCATTTCAGTAGTGAATCCTAAGATTTTGAGATCTATGATGATGGATTACAATCTTGCCTGATACTTACTAACATAATTATTCAGAATTCATTTTCAAAATACATTAACTGCAAAAGAAGTATCCCATAACTTATCAACATATTAAATAATCCTACAAACATATGTATGATCATCACTGATCATCATTTATAATTTGTCCCCTCGAAAAGATCAAATTCCAATGAAATTTTTCATAAGCAAATGAATGGAAAAAGTACCATTTGGAATTGAAACAAAATTGAAGATTTCTAAAGAAGTTAATCATTCGAACTACATTCTTACATTATCCCGTTAAAATAAAGATATTGATAAACCGGAAATGCCAAAGGTATAAAAAAAGATAGCAATGTAGACATGTGAATTTCAAACGAAGTCTGTCTCAATGTTGGACTTAGTTTAACTTTATGAAAAAAAAAATCGAAAGATTACAATGGAATAATTGGAGATATTTTTTGATTTCCTGAAAATACCTGAAACCAGAAAATATCAGGAGAGAAGTTCAATTTCGAAAACAGAATTTCCAGCTTTTAGTGAGTTCTTTACATCCTTTAGTGTGACAGAAAAGTTCTAAGTGACTATTTTCAAAGTTTCCGGAGAGATAGCAAGAGTAACAAATAATCTGCTCTAGCTTTCTTAATTAATTTCAAAAAAAAAAAAACGAATTAAAAAACTATGATTCGGAGTTATACAACAGATGTTTCATTTCAATATGTTGACTGTGTGGATAGTACTGAAGAGTTGAAAACTTCAAAATTCAAAGTTCTGATATCGCAAATCAATCCACTCAAAGAAACATTCTATTATGAAAATTGTTTATCTTGTATTTTCTTTAGTATTTAAAAGTTACAATCGACAGGAATCTATGAAAAAGATGACTATCATAAGCTTCGTAAAATCGAACCGGAAAAGAGGAAACGACAGAGTTAACTTGTTTTTTTTATCTTTTCCAATGATTCCAGCTGCATTTTCCCGAACTATTCTACTGTAACAGGAGCTTTAATAAATAGCCTGAAAATTTTGTCCCACTTCCTTTGACCCGAATCAATGGCTACCTATCCTTTCCTTCTCATTTCCATTAACGAATTTCATGTATCTTTTGACTTCTTTTGTCAAAGAGTTTTGCTTAAAATGCATCATACAGCTTGTTTTGATGCTTAGTAATTTAACAAATTACTTATTTTAATAAAAGTGGATCGATGATTTACCGATTACACATAAAAAGTAAGGAATCTATCATGCGTCTCCATGTCTCTAACCTTTTAACTTTTTATTGAAAAGAAAAAAGAGAAGAGACTGTCGAACTAAGCTAATTTGAACTTTGAATTATTTAAACAACTAAACAATCCCTTCTCGTATAAGATTTAAGAATTTTAAAATGAGTTCCGATCATCTGCTTGCTAGGCATTATGTAAGAGATTTATTTTTGATATTAGTGCAATAAATACTACTTAAGATAATAAAAGCTTTCAACAAACAAAAATAGATATTCACATAAATTTTATTAGCGGTAAATTGAAATCAACCAAAGTATCATAACAATACTACAAAAATAAAAATGCCAGTCTAAATTGACATTCCTTTCCTTTCAAATATCATAAAAAAAAAAAAATGATTAAGCAATCGTCCAATTCAACATCACAAGAGCGGGTGAAAGATGGAACATCCAATAATCAACAGATACACACACACACACACATACACATACACATACACATACACATACACATACACATACACATATTCACATACATATACACACACATACACACAGACACATACATACATTTATTAAAACTAAGAAATTGTAAACCAGTTTGAAAACGACGTAATCATATAGCAGTCTATTTTAATAATAAATTTGGACAGGATTTCCTTGGCTCAAAAATAAATGAATAGCCGATTATGTTGCTAAGTTTTGGAATATCTCAGTTCAAATTTTCATAGATTTAGCATACCGTAATTATTATTCTAGGCTACTTAAACTTAAGATTTCACACACTTCAATCTGGTAGCTTTGGATATTATAATTTAATGAAACATAAAATTGGATAATAAGTCATATAGATTTTAACTTTCAAAAGTATGTTAAGAGCAGTTAACAGTTGGCAAAAATTTCGCCTAACAATGCTTTTCTTGCGAATCATTTTTTTAACTTATTACTTGTGATATTTAATATAGTTTGAAAACACTTTTGAACTACCACACAAGAAGATATTTTGGCTTATTTGGTTATTTTGAGAATGTTTGAGCAGTCGTGACAAGAAGGAATGAAACTAAAAAGAACTCATCCAATATCTTATGATATTTACATAAGCTACAAAAAGTTAACAATCGCACTATTCACTTAACTTATCTTCTGAAAATTTCACTTTTAATATTATCATTGGTCGCTTCATTACCATCGCATATCGATGGATGAAATCGAATAATTTTACTTAAAATTAACAAATTAACATGATGTCCAACTTCTTCAAGTTTGGTTTTAGCATACAAATTTTCGATTTCAAATTTATTATGCTAAAATGAGCTATTAATAACAGTGATGGCAGTATTAGTTGTAGTTCTAGTTGCAATCAATTAATATTGTCGTCACTAACTAAATGGACATGTGAGGAAGGCAATTCGTATTGCTGTCTGCCTCCCCTCATTTAGAGCACTCTCTTATATGTCGCTTCTTGTATCGATAGCTGTTAAGAATTCGATTTCGAACCACTCGGAGTTTGATGTGTCATAGAATGATATCCCTGAGTGTGGCAGCTCATAAACTTACCTGGCTGGGAGGATCTCGCGATCACGAAGGCGGGACCTCCATGGTGAGGCTTGGCCATTGCACTTCTCGGTCCGGCTGACCCGTGTGGCTATCCCGAGTTGGGGTCAGCCAACAGCAAAATTTTTGCGTTTGGGGACAGCGTCCGCGCTTCCCCGCTTATGGAGGCTTAATACATATTAATGAGTCCGTCAGTGGCATGTAAACTTCAAAAGTACGTATGCTGCACTACTGATATGCAAACAGAGTTGTAAGGGCCTACACAGCAAATTGGTGAACGTCACGACTAATTTTTCGATATGTGATTAATTGCTCGTGTGATCATGGCTACAGGAAATCAGGGGGAAATTTTCAGACCTCAAGCTACAAATAACAGGTAGATCTATAATAGATCATCACTCTATCTCTTCAGGTTCACGGGCAGAGTGCAACCCTATAACTAGCATACAAATTTGTGGACATTCGTCTTCCACAAGAAAGCAATATGTGTCGTATGTTACCAAAAGAACTGCTATGTTTACTATTGTGTCACAGACGCCATAACTTGACCTATTTGTATCTACAATCTCTGTTTTACTGAACAGGAAGTAAATCCATATGCAATCGCTCAAATCAAGACATAGACGAATCAAGTGAGAAGTTTTCATAACCTCAATCAGGAATCTAAGATCTACCGATAAACATTTCCTCACCTAAAAATCAGACACCTCCCTTACATCTTTCGGTTTTATTTGGATTCTGCTCAGACCGTGTTTGTTACAACAAACTTTGCGAATAACTGAGAATCACGTCAGGTCATGAAGCAATGGGTTTTAGTACCTTTAAATTTCCATCTTCGTATCACTAGTCTTATACTAAATGCGGGATAACTTAGTTGGAAATTAGCAAGTTAATGAATAAGGTTCTACTTCTTCAAGTTCCCCCGTTGGAAAGAATTAGCAGCTCACGCCAGGCTAACTAACTTGAACTTTCTAGGATCACCAAACTCTAGTTGCCCTAATTACATCCGCATGATTAATTTTTAACCCCCCTGATACTACAGCTTGCTTATCCCGCACCACTACTCACCTTCTCTACCTTTGCACGAACCACAACCCACCCCAATGCAAACTCTTAACCCGACCACAGGGAAGCGCGAACGCTTTCCCCAAACGCAAAAATTAAGCTGCTGGCCAATCCCGACTTGGGATTGCCACACGGGTCAACCCGATCGAGAAGTGCAGTGACCGGGCCTCACCATGGAGGTCCCGCCTTCATGATCGCGAGAGGCCTCTCAGCAAGGTTAGTTTAAGAGCTCTTGCTGGCACCCATTCGAAGACGCCATGCATCGAACTTCGAGTGGGTTCCTCTGTGCAACTCGGCAACCCCTCCCCTTCTTTCTATCTCTGCTACACACGTAATTATTGAGACACCTCCATATTCTGCGTACTCTTTTCGCGCTGAGTTACAGATCTATTTTTCGATTCATAAATGTTATGTAAATTTATTTCAAATATTTATGTAAAATATTTACAATATTCATAGTGAAGCTATGCCGTGGGGAATACACAGAATCTATTCTTTTCTGGAAAATCTCAGAGTACTTCTTGTTGGAGAAATTTTATTTCAATTATAAATATAGGGAAGTGAGGAATTCTCCGTTTAAAAGTTTCAAACATGATAAATGAGGTGACAAAGATGGATTAGAACGTAGTTTTGACCTCCTGCTAACATATCCTTTTGATATATATCCACAGTGACAGCTTCAACGTGCTTTTTAAAATAGTATGTAATGGGCAAGTTTTGAAAATTGTTAAGTTTCAAATGATAATCGCCCTCAACTAACCGGGCTACAGTCGATCAAAGAATTAAGTAGTATTTATTTTGTAAACGGAATCGTAAGACAATCGAAAACAGTTCGCAGTTCGACGACCCTGAAAATTGTGCTTTTACCATCAATGGAGACACTTCTGTCAATATAAGGATTACAAGCGGATAATCACATAACTGGATGAAAGATATGATGAAATTTATTCTTTACAAAATGCCGGGAAGATATGACACTCAATGAAGGCTATGTTAAGACTTTTTCCTTGTTAAGATATTAAAATGTTGTCAAGCAATTAAAATCTGGTCAGTTCCCGAAATTCGTCCCTTTAGTTAGTCTCTCTTGTTGAGGATGCAATTCACCTTCCTCAGAGAACGTCCATCTCTCATTTTTTTTGTCCACAAACTTTAGCTCCTGAAGATGAAGCATGTGGACAAACACAGTCGATAGAATCGGGGAAAAGTGTGAAATGTCTATTAACAACTAACAACTGGTAATATGTTTGCTTTTGACAAATGCGATTTTCAAGGGAAAATTTTCCGCTTTCCTGACATTCGTGTGCTTCATTCGTCATTCATCTTCGTCGTAAGTTTTTGGCTGTAATATTTGGATGGCAAGTTTAAAATATAGCAAATATGCATAATTTATTCTTTCACAGCAATATTAAACAATGGTGAAAAATAAAAAAGACAGTATGTGAAAACTAACAAATCAATGTATGGATTGATTTATGATTCGGCCTCGTATGATGCAGCTCCTGCTGTTCGAATCGATGCTGTGTGAAAAGATGGAGTGAGGGGAAAAACGAAATCGTGCTATGAAACAGCTGAAGTACAAAATAGTATCGAAATTTATAATGAATTTTCTTCAGTCTGTTCTTTCCAATATAATTTTTTTTTTTCATTTCATTCTTTTAAGCATTTTCAATTTTGCTTCATATTCCGTTTTCTTTACCAATATGTAGAAGACACCATCAGCAAAAGAAAATATCCCGTCGAGTATTTTCAATTTTTGATGTCTCTTATATTTGCACTTTAAATGTCCAAAAAGAAAACTAACCGCACAACTAACCACTGGACAAAACGATTAACCAGTGCAAAAATCGAGATCGAAATTTATTTCCATAGCAAGAGAATAAATAGCAACAAACACCCTCTATCACATTCACAATAATGTTAACTGTTCGAATTTCAAAAACAAAAAGAACTCTTTTCCAAAGTTCGACTTTTTCATCAAAAGAGACTAGAATTACGGGAATGTTCAGAAACTGAATCATAGTTCACGCCAAGAAAGTAAAGCAGGACCAGCAAATTTTCCTTTTGTTCACAAGCTTATTTACGGAAGAAAGCAATTCACAAGTATATAAATCAAATACAAAATTTAAAACAGTAAAAAGTGACATATAACCTTGTGCAATAATTGCCGTTAAAAATTCTCTTTAGTGCCGGATATGCAAGCTGAAAGTAAAAAGCTTCGAAAAAATAAAATTGTTAAAGGTTCAAATCGCTATCTGTTTTTAACCATCAACTGTTAATAAGGCTTCTGTTAAGGGCACAAAAAAAGAAATTTCAAGTGTCATCTTAGTGATTTTTAGTGAAAAGTATCTCTTAATCGGATTTTTAAGAGTTGAAGCTATTGCGATATTCACATTACTGAAAAATATTCGAACAATTCAACAATGACTAAAAATAATGGAAGCTGACAACGGCGAATTTAAGTATTTAAGTTAAATGCAAGAAAAAGTCGTAACAGATTTATCCTTCTATTATTCCTCGAGTGCATTAATAATTCGGGTGCGCGCTTTCTTCGAAATATGCGTCGCCACATTCAATAGTGTTATGATTTGGCTCGTCGTGTATTCCTGTAAAAAAATGGACTGAAACAATCAAATCGAAGATGAAACAAGCACATACTCAAATTGCTTCAGTCAATCTTTCAGAATAAAAGCTTACCTAAGCACTGGTATAAAATATTTACTGGCTTTTCAATGTTATTACCCTCTCAATAAAGACGCTGACAACGGCGAATTTTGATAAAGAGCTAATTTCAGCAAGCAATTACATGTTCTAAATTGTTGGATGATTTATTTTATACTTGTGGATGGGAAAGGCGTACAGTTAAGAGCACACATGAAAAACTGAACTTCCTGTATATCAAAATCATTTCTTACAGCGAAAAAAAAATTGGATCTTTAAAATTCAGGTTTTAATTCTTAAATTTATCACGAAATCTATAATAAAGCAACGAATATTACTTACTCTGTGTTGCAGAATCCATGATTCCATCGAACTTTCAGGCAAGTAGTAAGCTTTGATGTAATTTTCAACATATGCTTTGTGTGGGATGGGCATAAAATCGACAAGCTGCTCGAGTTTTGCAATTAACTGTTGAAAATCTAATTGCATTAATGCACGGCCTTCATTTGAGCATTTCTTCCCAAATTCGCCATAGCTTCAAACAGAAGTTTGTACAAGAAAATCTCAACAATAACCAATTTTCTTAATATTTGAGGTGATAAAGTTTCATTCAATACATCTTTACTTAATACAGTTAGAGTGATAAGAATTATAGAAACTAAACATTAAGCCAAATCCAAATTTTGGAAAGCAATATACCCTTTGACAAGTGCATTAAATGTACAATATATAACCGTGCTCCAAAAAGTTTTCTGAACCGATTTTGTAATTGGTATTTGTTCCGTGATTTCCGAAAGCAAATCTTTAATTTTTGAAAATTCCTGCAATGCATGTAGCGCGAGTAAATTAAATAAACAGTTAAGTCTTATCATAATCCCTACTTAATAAATCTAGAATTGCAGACTGGTGAGGTGTTTCACATAATTTGACATGCATTATAAAAAAAAGACTGATAAACAAGCAGCGAATAGAATTAAAAAGACAAACGAATTCGATTAAAAAGTATAGATACGTACATGTAAATGAGATGGTAGCAAAGTATCAAAAATTAAGGATAATGCTCTTTAAATATGCATTTGCAGAATGTTGCGTCTTAGGGAGGCTAAGGGATGCAAAATCCTGGGCCTGAAGCATAATAAAGATTTGAATAATGTTATATATCCTTGCCTAGAAAGTAAAAATTGAAGCAAAGTTAATGGAGCAGAAAAAATATACCTGTAAAATATTATCAACATAGGTACTGTGTTGCGATTGAAGTTGACCAATATCCCATTTCGTTGCCACTATATCATTCACAAACCAGTCATAATCGATTAAACGACTTATTGCACAACCATATATACATTCTCTCATTTCTGGTATCACAGCCAAGATCTGAACTCTCTTAATATAAGAAAAAACTAATATGCTGAGCACATCAGAAATCACGAGTAGGTATTTGTATCATGAATGCAATCATAAGATATATTACCTCTGTATAATACTTTTCCACGACATTACGATTAACCAACGATTCGATGACTGGACGAATGAGATCAAGTTGTTTAGAAATAAAATTCCTGGAAATTTTGAAAAAATTGGATTTAACAGGGAACATCGGATAATTAATGGGAAGAGTAGAAAAAATAGTAAAAAGAGTAAAAAAAGTACTGTTAAAAAATAACATTACTTACACAGATTCAGCGCCAACAATGCGTTCACGTAAGGCATAACTGGGTCCCGAATCAAGCTTAATATCTTGCAACAATCTACATGGAAAATATTTACATTTCTGAAAAAGTTATACAGTAGGATACTAAGTAAAAAAGTAAACATGTTAATTCGTGCATGTTTATCGACTTTTGTGAGTCCAACATTCAAAGGTTAAATTATCATTATAATATATGTATTTGCAATCTAATAAAAGGAAAAAACCACCACTGAAGTTAAAGATGCATTAAAGCAAAAAAAGTGAAATGTGAACATAAGACAAGAAGCAAAAATACCATAGTCAAAAATATATTCGCAATATAATAAAAGGGAATCCAACTCACGCTTGCACCTTTTGAAGTTGAATCACCACTGAATAAATCACTTTCTAAATTGTCCACAACATTTTTTAAGCTTGCAGAGAAAAAAGAATCGGTAACACTATGTGCATTTGATATGAAAAACGAGTATACCTGGAAAAAAATACTAAATAAGAATTCAGTGACTGGAGTTCCGACAAAGTAAAGTCTCTCGTTTTAATAAATAAAATTAAATTGAAAAAAAGAAAGTATTACCGCATAGAAAAAATAGCTGCAGAGTTCAAAAATACCGTTTACAGCCTGATCAGCAACTGAGTGAAGCATATAAGTCATTCGAATGTACTTCCCTAAATTATCAGTAACAGATATGAACAAAGCAAAGTTTGAAACGGAGTCAAACATTAAAAAATGGTAATAAAGTTAAGTTCCAAATAAAAGCAAACCAATAAAGCGTAAAAGATTCAACGATGCGTTACAAAGAATTGGAGCTAGCTGTGAGAAACTATCATCCACACCATATCTATGAATGAAATGAAAAAATTAAAATAAAAATGCTTTCTTAATGAGTGACTGAAAGACTCTTCATTAAAAAAAAAGTCAACAAAAAGAAAAAAACAAAAATTAAGTTCCGTTCAATGGCACTTTTTATATGGTATGGAATTTCGAGCAGTGGTATTAGCAATTTATATCACTGCAGTTCTCTCTACTCTATATTTATTCCCAATGACTTCAAATTATTTCGAGAACATACCTCCTTATCTTATGAAAAAAGACAGAAAAGGCAAACTTGAAACGAGCAAAGATCGCCGGAACTAGAACATTCGATCTTATCTAGTCTTACAGGGATTGCAAAAATGAAAAAATTTACCTGTCACTATCCGTATCATCGTTCGACGGATTCTTTACACTTGTAATAACGGTGATATCTACATCCTGAAGATATAAGTTTGAAACATAAGAAACATGTAATAAATTCCTAGATATTAACAGCACCATAATGCAAAGATCATACAGATAAACACTGACTTTAACAGGCGAATCCATATCTGCAACTTCCACCATGAAAGGATTTATGTCGGTCGGTTGAAGAATCTGAAAATCCAAGGGTTCGACCAAATCCAGATCAGATTCAGAATGTACAGAAGAACCCAGCTCTCCTCTAGATTTACTCGATTCTTTCAGGAAACTGAATTCCTTAAACCAAAAAATATGTAAGTTTTGAAATTCTGTGCTCCTGTTTACCAATTCGGCAATGATTTTTAACAAAATCGGACCACAGCAAAGCTCCCTAATTTAAAACTGCTACGTGCTCATCCGCTAATATTGTTTAATGCAGTACTACTGCATTTCTGCTATCCTTGTGCAAATATTCGCTAGTCTCGAAAATATGCTGCAAAACATAACCTTTGAAATGAAAAATAATGTAAAATTAGATATTTCACCTGCAAATCGAACAGAGTGAACTGTAACGGCACTGGACACAAAGCAAAAGCTTCGTTTTCCAAAAACATGCGTAACTCATCCATTCGTTCATAGTGAAATCTAAATAAAAAACACATAAAGCTGTTCGACTGAATTACACGTTTACAACAAACCTCTTAAAATATTGATGACTCTGCTTTTCCAATGACATCGTGACTTCACCGCAATTATTGCCAAAATAAGTACGACCAAACTGCTTGAATCTTGAAATTCATAAATCAATGCGTACATTGCTAGCAAATAAGTAAATCTGCATGATATTGCTAAGTTGTTAAAACCAAAACCTACCTATAATAGCGCTGAGTAAAGAGAATTTTGAAGAACTGAAATTCAAAACGTTTGCAAAGAAAATGTAGAGAAGTCATAATTGAAAACTAACCGGTTTGACATTTCAATAATATCTAGAAATTGATCGATTTTCAGAAGCGAAAGATCATGACAATATAATAAAGTATTGAATTTCATTGATGCAGTCTTGAAAATAGAATATAAGGAATCCACGAGAATCTTACGGACAATGCCCACATTTTCTAGAATATAATTAGTAATGGACGATAAACTATAAAATATAATTAGGAGAAATTATCATCTAATAAATGCAATCAAAAAGATATTGATAAAACTGATTGCATTTTAGCCGATCAGTGATAAATAGTCCATCAGTTCAAAGAAATATCTAGAAAACTTAGCGTCTGAGTTATAAAACAATACCAGTGAATTAACCAACCACATTTTTCGTGTGTATATTCCAACCTTTCATCTTCATCTATATGGAAAAGCAAAATGGAATGATATGTGAACAACACTTTACAAATAACAAATCCTAACTCACGCACACAGTCTAATATCTGTCCCATATCCACAATCTGCAAGAAACCTGCGTAAAATCAGCAAAATTAAAAAGACTGAATTAAAATACTGTCGTCAAATGGGTTAAAGCAAACCTCACAAAGCTGCTCATACGATAATTCTTCAATTTTTGCTTCAGTTTTCATCGACAATATCTTATCAATGACAACAGTTCTCGCCGAACTTTCCAAAGTAGCATGAGTAAAGCCAATCACTTTCATTGCACACCCCTTAAAAAGACCATTAATACAAAAATCAAATGAACAATAGGAATTTGCAGTACTTCTAGTGCACTATGGAGCATGTCATCTTAAAAATACGTCTTTCCAAGTACTTCCATCATCATTGCCATTCAAATGGTGTTATTTCTATTATTTTCACATGCTACTTAAGCACTGAACTTTTTAAAGTTGTACGAGTAAGACTCCACTTGGCACATGCAAAGCTAAAAAAGCATGTGAAAATAAGAAAATAGATCTATTACCTCAACTTTATCCAATAGTTTGTAAGCAGTATAGATTGATGAGTAACGATCAACGCTGAATAAAATCGTCATTGATGCCAAACAATTGTCCAAATTTATTTCGATGTCTTCCAAAACTTCATATAATTTTGCTGATAACTCTCTACAAATAATTTCCCGCTAAGAAATTAAACTCAGAAAAAATACATAAAAACTGTTAAACGTTGATTTTAAGATGCTTACACAGATATTTTACTTCACATAAAAATGCCTTGCTTTAATATACAAAATTATTTATTTATTTACAAAAGTGGGAAACCAATTCTCTGAAAATTTTCACTTCCCCTATTTTAAACGGTCTTCCTCAACTTTCTTTTCGAATGCGAGTTTGCGTCTAGATTTGCAACCTCATTTAATGTTTTGACCGTCTCATATAATACAATAAAGAACTCGTCAAAAATATTTTGTTTATTCCGAAAAAGGATAAGGGATGACCAACATAAGATATTTGATAAAGAAGTCATTATCCTTTATTTTTGAAATTAAAAAAAATTATTACTTGACGCAGTTGAACCGATTAAAAGTTACTATAGCTTTCTGTGCTTCATAGCACATACTAATAGCTGCAGGGAAATTTTCTTCCTGAAAACAATTGTAAGAAAAAAGGCAGTAATTAATATACTGTTGGTAACCATCTGTCCGCTGAATTGAAAACGACTGCATAAGTAGAACCGAAAGTAGAGCCACAAATTATAATTAAGGGAAACACTACAAAAATAAGGATAACAGCATCAGACCTGAACAAGGTCCTTAATCTGGAACTGCACTTCATATAATGTTTTAATGCCCTTAAGGGACGACAGCATCTTCTTCAAAAATATTCGATTTCTGTAATTTGCGATTATTTCCAGACCATTTTGATTTTCAAGTTTCGCTTGACCAAGTTTCCTGCGATGAAAATAAGAATGAAATATTTTATTCAAAGAACGAGCATCACTTACACAGGGAAACCTATCTACGATAGATTGAACTTTCTGAATTTTTACTTTAATAAGAAACTATGCACATACATAGCTGATAAATATGACGAATATCACTCTGCATTATGTTAAGATAGTATAAAAATATCAAAGGTAAACAATTTGTTCCAGTAAGTGAAAACTGGCTGGCACGAAATATTACATGAGTTGCGTGAGATAAAATGACTCGAAGTAAAGATATTGCAAGATGCTCAACAATATAAAAGAAAACTAACTTTCGCATGTTCTGCATTACTGAAAGGATACTATCTAGATCTTTTTGGATTTCACCGATATCTTTAAGCTGGGATGAATAAGATGGCCAATCCTGCATAATCATTGCCGACACTCGTTTAGAAACAACTTGTAATTGTTGTTTTAATTTGTCCATTTCTCCAATCAGATCTTCAGGCAAAATATCCCTATCCATAACTTTCTAAATTATATAATGATTGAAAAAAAAAATCTGAAAGTGAAAATTTTAAAACTGCAGAACTCTTCATTTCCCTAAACTTGAAATTGAGGAATTTTCCACAAAATTTACTTTCAGTTCATAATCGATTGCATCGAATCCTTCGTTGATGAAATATGCCGCTTCGATACTTTCTAATATTTCCGCCTCCTTAATCGGATCTATGACTGACAAAGCACGAGTTTGTAACTGCAAATTATTTCCAAATGAGCCGAAGTCATCGCATAAAGCAGTTAGCATCGGAAAAACTAAAAAACATACAATCGTAGATTTAGCCGACCCACGACCAGAAGAATCTCGAACCACGACTACGTTATCCATTGAATCCATCTGAAAGTGTTAATTCGTAAAGTTTATCATGAAGATTCGTCGACCACTTAATTTAATGCTTTATAATAATATAATGATGCGGAGTTTATTAAGCCGACTGCTGTACCCTTCCATTCAATTTACTGCTGACTTTCAGAAATTATTTAGAAGTGATCTATATAGGCCAAGAACGAGGAAATTTTGGAAAAATACAAGTTTGACAAGAAACTGAGTTCACTGAAATATTGCTAGTAGTATGTGAAAAGCGAGAGCAGCGTTTAGGCAATTCGATCTCAATATGTTTTTGAAATTAAAGAATTCCGGTGTGAAATTAAAAAGCTTACATCAGTCGTTGCAAGTTCATCCTCGTCATTTCGGCCAAGTTGTATTAATTTGGACTTCCTCATTTTCAGTTAGTTCAGTGGCTGTTTCAACTGATCAATTTTAAATAAGCATGGTAATCATTTTCAAACAGCAGCCGTTTTGATGTCATGCTTCTTTCACAACAATCTGAAATCACTCTAACTTACAATATGAAAAAACATCATAGGATTCATGGATGAATCCACTTATTTTTGCGATGGTTTCTAAGCCAACATTGTATTCGTCGAACCCATACAGTTTAGAGACAATTTCCCTAATTTTCTGCTGTAAGATATCAAATCCTGCAGTGCAATTATCAGCAGCATCTTAAACTACACTCCAATACAGAAGCAAAGACACTACGAGCTGAAGAATCAGAGTAAAAGTTTCGTGCTTTCAAAGTCTTAAGCCTCGTATTTTCGAGATTTTTAGAATTAATAAAAAGGAGCGGAGTATTGTAATAATAACGGAAACTAGTAAAAACATGAAGAACTTCCGCATCAAACAAAATAATATTTCGTCTCGAGATATTATATAACAAGCATACTTTTCACGATAACGTGCTTACTTTAAAACTATAGTGACTACCCATTACTAGTAATGTTGATTAAGACTATGATAAACACAATAAACAAGCTTATTGAAATGATTTATTAATATAAGTAGCTTATGCAAGCGATCACAGCTTGCCAAATGACAAGGTGATAAGACCTCGCAATTTAAATGCGACGCGTTTATTTCGATGCTATAGCCTTGAATAAACATAAATATTATTATACGAATTCGTAACGATGATAACGATAAGAAAGATAAGAATGTTAACGTTGTTGGTACCGACAGCGACGACAACAATGATAATGATGATAAGGTCAACAGTGCAATGAGTTTTACAGAAAAAACTATGGCTGATTTCATTTCTGAAGTAGTTTCTTCACTAATTAGTCACTTCCTAATTAGTTATTAGTTAACCACTTCCTCACTGTTAGAGCGATGCTTCTCACTACTCCCACCAATTATTATTCCTTACCAACACTACACCAATAGACCTTATCACCGAACCACCACGCGAGTGATAAGTGCTGATATGTTGCATTTCGCTGACATGCAACACAATGTGAAATGAACACTTTGCTAGAGGTCAAAGAAGTCTCCCACTCTCTCTCTCTCTCTCTTTCTCTCTCTGTCTCAGGAAGAAGAAGAAATTACTTGCTAGGCTTTATTCACTTAGTATCGGTTCATTAAAAGACATAGATGAGAGGTTATCAGCATGTATATGCTTCTATGTATCCTTTGAAGCATGCAGCATGAAGTATCATATTTAAATTTGTGATGTCAATCATACAGCAATTTCAGGATTGTTTCATAATTATCTATCATATGGATAATTATATTAAAGCTAGCGAAATAAATGTACCATGTTTGCCACCTTTTCCGGCTGAATTAACGACTGGTACGAAGGAAATGATAGTGAAGGAAAATACTAAATTCAAAAATATTCTCACCTTTGTGGACAAACTTTTTGAGGTATGATTTTACCTGAACTTCAAAAGGTACTCATTATTGCTATGACAATTTCTGACTTTTATTTGCTATGTGCCATAAGCAGCACTTCATGTTTCTTCAATTGGTTTTGTTTCATTAATTTAGTTCTTCAATTTATGCCATTTTATTTTGCATTCACTAAGGCAAAATGTTCTCAGCAGTTTTTGAAAAAATGGAATTTTGATGGTTTTCACCACCAGTTTCTCATAATGAAGTTTAAAATTCTTCTGAAGTGTAAAATTCCCTTATTCATATAACAGTTTTCCCGTAATTTATATTTCACTAATTATTTTAGGATGCAAATTGTCGGATGGTAATTTTCAAGGGAGTTGGCGAAGCCACGGCAAAATGTATTTCATGCGTGGAAGTGTTCAAAAGGAATTATAAGGTCAGTTCTAACTTACTTAGTCCTAACACTTTTTCATTTTCCATTTTTAAAAATGCAATCCACACTCTCTTTTCTTCCTTCCTTTCCTTTGACTTTATTGTGTCTCTTGTTTTTATTGCTAAAAATCGATCTGAAAGTCGCTTTGAAATTGTTTTCACTTCTAATTTTCATTTTCAACTATCTTATAAAGTATAACGTTAGAATACATCAAAAATCTTGTCCTGTTTCTTTTTTTTAAGCGTTATGATTTATTCTTAAGGAAGTGATGCTTACAGGATGGAGTGCTATATCAGTGGAATAAAATAGTGTTTACACGGCGAACCGATTCCTGGTTGCCAACAGTTGAAAATTTAAGCAAGTATGTATAGTAGAGTATCATTAATTGCCAAGTTGTATTAATTACCGTCTCAGCTTCTCAACTGTTAAACAGTAACTTGGGTTGAAATCGTGGGGGAATTAAGCCATGAGAAAACTCTTTTATCTTTGTCTTTGTTAATGTCAAAGAATATTAGTTACCAGTTGTGACAGTTAAAGATTTTACTATTGATGTTTCAGAATACTCGTCCATGTAGACGTTCCAACGATTTATATTTTAATTTCCAAGGATCCTTTTCCGAAAGATTGCATCGATGAAAGGTTTTATTTGAAGATTTCTTAAACGACTGTTGCACTAAGGAGATCTCTAATTTGGTTTTTACTCAGAATGGTGCATTAGTTTATTTCATCACCATCGATTTTTAAAAAATTCTGCCCAACAATTTTTTCATAAATTCCAGTCTATTACAACTTCTTTTCATAATTCTACTTTTCAGCTGTCAGAGTTCTTCTATTGAAACAACAGGATTTACATCCGGTAATGGGACGATGCCAAACGGATTAGGGTCATTGCAAGGAAAACCAAAGCTTTTGCGGACATCAGGGCAGAACAAATGGAATAGACTACCGAGAAAAAGCTATAAAACACAGAAACAGCAGTCGTTATCTAAAGATAAATCATGACAGAAGTTAAAATCTTTTGCTATATTAATTATATTTGTGATGTGTTTGTGAAATTCTGATTATTTCTCACCTCATAACTTTCCTGCGCAGTGTCTTCCTGCCTCTTGTTGTGAATGGAAATAACTAAGTCCTCTATTCAAAACAAAAAGGCATTCCCAAGTTGTTCAAAACTTTAATTCTTGTATCAAAAGGATCTTTAATGTGTAATTTAATGAGCTTACGTGTAAGGATGCGTCTTATCAACTTATATTTCATGGTAAATGTGTCTTCTATCGAGATTTTTGATGTCCAACAATTTCAAAACAATTATCCTTTTGTTTTTAGATTCATTTATTTAGGACTCTTGAAACTTGAAACAGAAGTTTTGACATTTTGATGGAAAATTATCTAGTTTTATATGCTGGTTAGTCTCATTCTATATTGCGGTATGCCAAAATGTACATCATATCACAGGTCATCGAAAAAAAATTTTTTTTATTGACTTGGAACATTCATCAGTACCAGAAAGTAGGCCTGTATAAGGTCACACGTCAAATCCTCATGGGGACGAACCTTAAGCTTCAAACAATCAGAATTGTTTATTGATCAGTATGATTTATCGATGTTGGCCTGATCATGTGATATCGAAGAGCTAAGACGATTGTCCTTCTATTCAGGATAACCGGATCCGAAATGCAACAGCGAAATGAAATGGATTGGGTAGTTACTTAGCTAAATGTAGATAACAAACTATAATAAAAATAACTTTTACTAATAAGAGGAGTTTTATTTTCACGTTTCATTGTTATTGTTATCTTAATCATCTTTCACAGCAGCAGAATTTATTATTACAGTTCGAAGTTATTAATACTTAAGAGTTCGGATGCATTAATTATTGATTGTATAGTATATTGCCTGATAATGGATTGTTTGCAAATGCCAAAATGCTGCTATACTTTTATGCATAATATTAGCAATATCATTTATTTTCGTCATTTTTCTTCTTTTCTATTAGATATTTTTATAAAAATTACAAAAAGAAAAAGAAAGTTGTTTATTGACCAAAATATAACATCACAAATAAGGTTTAATTTTTATGGAAATTATAAATTGATTGATTGTTATTGTTCGAATTATCGTGATCTCGTTTAGTCGATCCATTGCTTCCCAAAAATATAAATTCCAGATCTTGTTGTAAAAGAAAAAAAAAAAAAAAAAAAAAAAACAAACAAACAAAACAATTCCAGACATTTCTATGAATCGTTGCACCAATTGCATTGCCGATATTTCTTTCCTGTATTGCCGATGCTAGTAACATTGACCCTTTGCCTACAACTACTCACCACTTGCATCTTTTTTTTTCATCATCATCCTGCCGGCCTTTGGTCCTTGTGGTCAAATCATTTTACTATTATTGTATCCCTAACATCGTTACTGCATCGATTAATTGTAAATTATATGAACTATGAAATATGGCAATTTATTGTTTATATTATTTATAGAGGAAATTTATTTTCGATTATGTCGAAAAGATATACAAATCTTTACATGAATATATTGTAAATTTTTTCCCACATATTTCAAATCATCAAAATTGTCTGAGGATAGATGTTGATATGTTCAGTTATGCTAAAATTGCAAAAGAGAATTGGAGGAAGATTTGATGATCAATTTTGATGATTCATGATTAAAATTTATGTTTGCTCAAATCAGTAGCATTTATTGGAGTGTAATTGGCAAAATTTCGTTTCTAAAGTTGGTTTCTTGTCATTTCTATCAATTCGATCCGATCTTTTCCATGCTAATATCTTTTTTTGGTTAAAGATAGCACGAGAATGATCTCACTTTTTTACACCTTAAATTAATCTCACATACTTCTCGAATTTGTGATTAATAATTATCGGAAATTCAAAGCAATTTTAGAATGAACTCTTTCCTACTTTAAAATTAGATCTAAATTATTTGAGGAGTCAATAGATGAATCACAGTGTCTATGTGAGTGCAATTTATTGGCTGTGATAGTAACTTCAATTGTTGAAGATTCGTCAAGGATAGAAATGGTTGACCTTTGACCCGCTAATAGAATACACCGTGAAGTCATAACCATTTTCTAACGCTTAAAGAATGCTAAACAAATGTCTCATTCTTATATCTTCATTTATTTCTGAACAATTCCTTCCTTATTCATTTATTTATTCTCTAATCATCAATCTGCATCTCATTCATTTTCAACATCTAAGAAATCAATAACCTATCTGATGAAAATGCATATTTCCAATATGATATGATATAGTTTAGACCAATTAATATTAACTATAAATATTGTGGGGTTGTTGTAATTGTGTACTTTTACTATATCATTTGACTTTCATTCCATCGAGATAGTTCTTTCTTCGCAATCGTTAAGTATCGCAGTAATTTTTTTTTACTTCCAAGAATTGTTTATGAATCTATTCGCAGTTAATAAATAGCTTATTGTGCTTTTCCTTTCCCTCTACTCTTTTTACCACATCTTTTCATTCGAAATCATTCCATATGTTCTATTTTAGGTTTGACTCTTCTACTGTTTTTCCTTTTTGAAATGAAAGCCTTACAACTGATCAGAAAACATCAGCGGCTGTTACCGATCCGCGTAGAAAATGCGTTCATCAACAATCATCTTACTTTGAATTTCACATTTTAAGTTGAAAATATCAATTTTGAATCATTTCGAATAAATCTTTCTTTTCTTTCCTTTTCTTTTCCTTTCTTCCTTTCTTCCTTTTTTTTGTCTCTTATTTAAAAGAAGTTTTTGAACTGTTGCGAGTACATTATATAGTTCAATTGTTCAATTTTCGATCAATTCTTATTCACCATCAATTGTTTAATTTCATTCTAACCATTCAATATTCAATTAATTGCTATTAAGTTGAAAATTCTATAATTACGGTTACAGTCGCTGATCTTATGAAGAAAAGAAAGGCTATATTATCGGTGAAGGAGAAAAAGGAAGCTGTAATTGTCGCTGATTGGTATAACTTACGATTCTCATCAGATCTTTGTTCATAGCGCGGTTAGTGTCGTAAATGCATATGACGCGGTTGGATGATGTGGAGAAGTGTTGATACGCTCCAATTAATTGTTGTTTGGTAATTTATTGAGAAAGTTATAAATATGATGATGACCGATGATAGTGGTAATATCAGTAGTGATCGTTATCCTGGCTATATCTTTACTCAGTTGTTTATCATTTTCTCAATATGGTCAAAATTTCAATGAGATGTTTTATTTAAAAAGCCTTACGAAATTTCCATCAAGTGAGAGGTTACATGGATTAAACTCTTTCTTTATCTGATTGAAGTAATTGCGATACTTTCTTATGTAAATTTTGTTTATTATCTTATATTTCATTTCAAATTAATATTTCTTCTACGATCACTTAAATCTAAAAAGATTGATATATGGCTGTACCAAATGATTAAATTATGTTTTTATTTATTGTAATCCTTATCATATCTTATCTTTTCCATACCTTTCTTTTTATTATTTCTGTTTTAGAGAAACAATGATTTTAGTGTGCAGACAGGCCTATTCATTCATTTAGTAACGATACTTCAATTTTTTCATAGTTATCTTTACTCATCAATAAATAAAGTTGTCTCCGACCAATGCCATATCTTAACCTTCCAATTTTTTTTTTTTTTTTTAAATTCATCATTTATCCATTGCTCAGCATTAGACTTAATGATAATTCCGATGATTCTATTGCCTACAAGTTATAAATTCTATAATTTGATGGGAAAATCTAATGATTTTGATGAGTCGATTAGAAGTATTTGGTAGATTTAATTTCTTTAGCTTTGTTGGTTATCATGATTATCATTTATCTGTTCATTTTACCAGAAAAATTGAACAAAGCATTAAATTGTCCAGATTTTATGCAGGAAACAAAAGTACAAAATGAGTGAAATTGATTAAAGTTAATTAGGATTAAAATAGAAATTGAAAATCTGAAAGATGTTGATTTGTTGTTGTTTTTTTTTTTTTAGTATCAACTTCTGAAAAGCTAATAGCTTACCCGAAATAAATGTACTATTTATCAACTTCTCGACCTCATAACCAATTTATTTTAATCCATTATCAATTCCTTATGCTAACAGTAATTCATTACAATCAATTATATGTTATTGTAATCAACAATAAATTCGAGAGGATTTCACTTGCTTCTGAATAAAATTTACCAAGACGTTGTTCAACGCTATGAATATGCGTTTGAAATAGTTCTCAAATTTCGATTTTAGAATAATTTATAAATTCAACTCATATTTTAATGTGGAATATGTAAAATATTCATAGTGGAAAATGCATCATGGCTGAAAGTAAACTGCTATTGAAAAGATCATCTGTTGATGTACCTTACGGTTTTATCATACGACATATCTCCTTTTACCCACCTAAGGTACCATTCTTTAATCATTTAATCATTTTATCTTATCTCCTATGTTCATTATTACAAACTAATCAGTGATTTTCAAGATGAATTTTTAAATACCAAAAACTCTAAACTTTATATTTAGAATTTAAAATTAAGCATATAATTTGATTAAGTAACACAGCAATAGCAATATAGCAATATGTCAAAAAGATACATACTACAACAAATTAATATGGTAACTGCATCATTCAGTTAATTAAATTATGCAAATAAATGATTCAATGAATAAATTTGACTTCCTGGTCATTAAAAATTTTTTCGCTTACAACTATATCTTAATTTGGGATATTATTATCGCAAAGATATGATCAAAATGAAGTATTTTGGTTCCTGATCATCAAAATTTCATGATACCTTAGTACGTATTCTTTCTCCGCCATATAAAGAGCACACAAAAAAAATCTAACTGTCGAATTAATTGAATTTACGGCTATGTCGTTGCAATTTTCAACATTTTTAAATTTTATAAACAAATTGACAGATGCCTCTTTTTTTTAAAAAAAAAAATCAATTCAAGGATTTACTAAAAAAGCTGTCAGAAAATAAAAGAATCTGATGTTTCGTGATGTATTTCAGGATAGTTCAATTGAAGGAATGAAATGTACACGGAAGCCATTTTATACCTTAATAATTATAAGTGTAAAACCAGCAAGTGCAGCAGATGAAGCAGGCCTTCGAGTTGGTCATCAGATTATCGAAATGAATGGAGAAAGTGCTAATCATTTGACTTATAGTGATGTTTGCAGAATTACAGAAAGGTTATTTAAATTTGCATAAATTTTTTAAGATTTGTTGAAATATTCCTTCAAGATAGCTAAGCTTTCATGATTAATGAGATCAGTGGATGTATTTAAATAATGATATGCTTAAATTTTCATACCAGCGAATGAAATAGAAGGAGTTTTAATCTAAGGATATGATACCTTGAGAGAGGAACATTTAAATTAAACTTGGGCGATTTTTTTGATTGTCTCCGATAGATTCAGGCCTATTAGGCTTAAATCTTGCTTTATCAGTATCCGTACCGTTATTGTTGTATCTCTCAAAAAAGAGTTTTTCATTTGATACTTCAAACTTAAGGATGAAGTCTGAGTATTTGAGTTGAAATTGAATGGTTTTTTTGATTGTCAACGAATAATCATTGTTTCGTAATTCCCGAAATATTGAATTATTTTTTCTTCCTAAGAAATTGTCAAAATTCTAAAGCCAAACAATGATATCATCCACTTTCAATTGTCAATTGAATGACTCCAATAACGAAGACAATTGTGGAAAATTTTAATAATTGAAAGTTCCTTCAACCTTTGCATGATAGATATTAAAATTTATTGAATTTTTGTATGCAATATATTTCAATTTTTTCATCCACAAATAATTTATTACATTCAATATAAGTAGGAAATGTAAAATTTATTTACTCTTTCATATGCATTCAATTAATATTTGTCAAATTGAACTAATTAGTATCACTAATGATAATAGATAATTACAACTATTTTAGGCATATTAATTGTTCATTCCTACTATTTAGCTATGCAATTATCAGTATTTATTAATTTTCCCATTTCACCGGGAATATTTCTGCCTCTACTATAATATGTATTCCCGGGGAAAAGGTAAAATTTTACATCTCTATATGGCTAATTCAATATCATTTTTAGTGATCATAAATGATCAGTAATAAATTAATTATTTCACCAATGATTGTAAGTGAATCATAAAAAGGATTGAAAAGTGGGAAAAAAAGTAGCGATAAATTTGAAAAGTGATCAATGACTTATGTTTTGTTTATAAAAGCATTTGAAATGATAAATTCTTAAATTTACAATATAAATAAACAGAAAAATCAATAAATAGCAAGCAAACAGAAATAATAAATTGTATGATTGATTTATACAAAGATATATCGGAAAAGATTTATTTGATTATTCATACCTCTTTACACTTAATTCTACTATAATCTCATCTCAATTCTTCCATTCTTTTCATCATTTCTCTTTCTTCAATTATTACCTGTTTAAATGCTTTGTAAAGGTAAATTCAACTCTCTTTCATCGTTTCTCTTTTTTTTTTTCCCCCTTTTCTGACCTTTTCTTCTCTTATTCTGTTTGCTTTTCGACAATGCTTACACAACAACAACTACAACAGGTCATAACCCTTCTAGCATATATATATACGTCACTGACGTTGTTCTTTACCATTTACGACATTTCTTTTCAATATTCACTATTACATAGGGTCGTTATATTTGATGTCCGCTACTTTTTCCGCATATCTGCTATATGTATATATCATCATCATCATCATTATCATCACCAACAGCAGTAGCAGTAGCATCAAAAAAATAGTAATGAAGCAAATTTTATTTTCTATCTTTATCAATTTATAAAATCCTGTTTGGTTTTATTTTACTCTCCAGAAATTTCTCAATAATCTTTGATGTAATTTTAATGAAATTTCATTTTGTAAATGTTTCCTTTTAAAATTCTACAGATTTAGTGATAGTTGTAGTATTAAAATATCTTGATAGATTAACATTCTCTTCAATGGAATTTTATCATTTCTTTTGCTGAAAAATTCATTGATGATTGATTCCCTTTGTATTTATTGATTAGTTTGATTTGTTCATTTAAAGCTTTAACTAAAATTTTAATAGTTTGCTTACAGATAGAGAAGTGTCTTTTATTCAGTGATAGGCAATTGAATTCAGTTTTGATCAATTACTTATTTGTTTAAATCAATTATTTTTATCGATAGTTGTTGTCTTCTATCTCTCTCATTCATTACAATTTTATGATATTTACGTTTTTCGCCATTCTTTGCCTTTTTGGTTAAATTAATAATCGTTCTCTAAATTATTTGTAGTATTACTTCAAGTAAATAAGTGAAATAAAATAAATTACAATATATTGCAAAAGAACTATCATAGAATACTTTACCAGTTGTATCGATTGCTGTAGTCGTATATTTTATTCATTTCATTTTATCAGATATATTTAATTTGGATATTTTGAAGAATTAAAATATTTGTATTCCACTTTCCCTCATAATTCTATCAATTTTGCGTAACTTAAATTACTTCAAAATTAGTTTGTGTGAAATATTAGTTGAATTGAAAGAGCAAGACAGGTTTTCCTTTTCTATCTTGGTTAAGTGATTATTCTTTGCATGAATTGTTAGTTGTTATAGTATTTCAAAATAAGATTTCAAAGGATTTCGCTTTTTAAACCAATCATATTGAAGTGTTTGAAGATTTATTAATTCGAAATTCTTCTTTGAAGATTCTTCTTGTCCACTCTTTCATCAAAATGACCATTATCATGCGTACACAGTATTGCTTCCATTTTGCAACATTTCTTGTTGCTTTATGCAAGTTATAAAACTGGAATTACCACAGAATTTCATCTGAGCATTTTAAGATTAGTTGCACTAATTAATTATGAATATCAATATTAGATAAGGGATATTACGCAAATTTCAAATCATCAATAGTAGAAGGATCGATAAAACAGAAATGATATGCCCAACTCTATTGTGAAATATCCGTGGTCAGGTTTTCAGAAGTCCAAATTGTACTAAAATTTATAAAATTCTATTAAAATTTATTTGATGAGCAAGTTTATTCCACTGCGATGAAAAATTATGAAAAATGAAGTAATACATAAATGTAGGAAAGATAGTTGTTTGAAGTGATAATATTTTTTAAGTTTCAAGAGGAAGTTTATTTGTGAAACGAAAATCTCTTCATGTAAGATTTCGAAAAATTCATTTCAAGATAGATTGCAATATATCAAAAATTCAGTTGGACAAAGTTCACATATGTACATAATGATCCGAGAACTTATGAAACATAAAGTGGGAATGAATGAATAAAAATTATATATGAAATGAATTTATTTAAAGAATGTTTAAATAGGGTATAAAAGAATGTAACACATAACATTATCAATTAATATTTGATGAATTTGATTTGTTCCGTTTAAATGAAAGGAATTAGCAAAATCATTACGTTAGTAAAATTTTATTTGAGGAAATGAAATAATAGGATGATTGATAATACTTCCTCATTAATTCTTCTATGTATTTTGATAGAAGAATGATCGAAAGATAACCGGATTCTTTAAGCGGATTAAAAACGGAATTAACTCAGTGTGTTATATTTTTCCATTCATTAAATAACTTATATTTTAATGATATGTCATCAAAAATCGGTGAAAGTTCGATTACATTTCATTCTTTTTTATCTATTAAATAACATATATTACTCTATCGATTGTTAGTTATTGCTTTTTTTTTTCTTCAGAATGACATTGTTGAAGAAATTAATTTGTTTTACTGAACATACTACTACTTTCCGCTCAATCATAGTTTGTTTGTTGAAGAGCGCAAAGGGTATTTTTTGAGATGAATTTACTCTTCGAATATTTTTTTTTTGAAGAATACTTGTAGTAATCTGTCCAGTATATTTAATCGTATTTATTAAATAAATATTTAATTAGATCACTAGACATCATATTATAATCTTATTAGTGTGACAAATTTCTGCTATATATATATATATATCAGATAAATATTTTTGTATTGTTAATAATAACTGTAATATTACGCGGAAGTGGAAAAACTAGTAATTATGCATTATTTTCGGGATAGGTAAAAAGAAACGGATGAGTTGCAGCTGTCCGTTTCCCATCAATTGATGTATTCAATCGTGAGAGTATGCTGAAGGAAAAAGGATAGACAAACATTTCCGGAAATAATGGTTTTATGAAACGGGACGGTGAAATGGTGAACAAAATACCGAATCAATTGTTTCAAGATTAAAAAATAAATCATTTCTTCCATTCAAATTTTCTTCTAGCATGCAATTTTCTATTTACAGAAATGTTTTCCGGTATACAGCTTAATGGTTGTTATCTATGTATCGTGATTTTCCTTCCTTTTTCTACCGAATAATATAATAACTAATTTAATTTTATTTCTATTTCAATATCTTTGTTCTATTTACATATCATTACATGATATTTAAGCATGCAAGCAAAAAACTGCGTAATTGTATGTATCGAGAATAGATACGATACATAGATATAAATTCGAGACAAATGTTTTGTTCGTTGAATTGTTAGCATTGTTAGCCAATGAGTAATTTTAATTGATTATTTGCAGTGGTTTGGAGTTAGAAGTGATGGTTACTACAAGGATGCATTCGAAATCATCGATAATCAAATCTCTTTCCGAAGATCCATTATCGTCTTCATCTGTCGCTAACATTATCGATGGTACTGCTGTTACAGCTAGGAATACGGATACTGGCAATCTTCAAGGTTTTCCATCATCATCATCAATTGTTGTGGAAGGTCATTCGGAGATAACCCTGAAAAATCGACAACATGCAATAGCATCAACAATGTCCCATTGTCTGGTAAGTGAACTGATTTGGAAAATAATGTCAGTTTGTGGAATGATAGTGCTCTTATGATCGATCTAATTGACCCATTTTTCTTCTCAGTTGAAAACTTTTAGCTTTTCTGGATGATGTCGTAATCTTCTCCATATTCTTTCATCTGATGATATCAAATTTTTAGGGGTGGAATTTTTACAACTTTCTTATAGGAAAGTTGATTAATATTGCATCATAAAAATTATCATCAATTCTTGATTGTTGTTATTTTTGATTTTTTATTTAATGTCCGTTAAAAAATATCCTTCTTCATTATCCAATTTTAATTGCTTATTTTTAAATTGAATCTTTCCGTTATCGTATCTTATTACTTATGATAATGAAATAAAAGATTGAAGGTTTTCCTGGCCATGAAATAAATTAATTTGAAGGTTTTATGAACTAAATATTGCTATATAGTAGTAGATTTTTTATCCTCTAACGATAAAAATAAGAAATGAAATAATTAATAATAATAATAATAACAATGATAATGGCAATGATAATGATAACAGTGACAGGAATAATAATAATAATAAAATAAAAAAGTTGTTACTCTGCCTTACTTCCATTATAGCTATTGTCTGCTCTTATTCAATCCTAATGCTAAAATTAATTCAGTAATATTGAAATGAATTATAAGTGTTATATGAATTAGAATTGAGTGAAATTGAATGAGAAAAAATTATTTTAGAAATTATTTTAGACAAGCAACTTAGCTTATTATTGGGACTGTTGCAGTGTGCAACAATCCCCCTCAAATATTGGAGTATTAGATTTGGTGATATGATATGATCTGATGATATTTGTCTCATTTTGAATCAAATGTTTTCTAGTTACTTACATCTTTCAAAGATTCATTCCAGATAATTACGATTAGTATCAAGGTAATATATCAATAAAAATTGATATTTCTTTATATTTTTCTCATTTTCATTCCTGATCCCTATATCATACTCCTAAAAATGCTATGGGAAAGAACCAGTTTTATGTTCTGTCACCCAAATTTTATTCTTTGCTAGCGAATTCAGTTACCGAACATAGGGAGCATCCATTGAAAATTCAATAATATCGCATCAGAAATGTTCATTTTTCAATTTTGTGACAGTTTCGGAGGACTAATTTTTATCCCTTTAAATTTTTAAATTTCAAACTTTTCAAAATCTTATGTTAGAATGATATCTAACAGAATGTGAATGATAGAAAAGAGAAGACGAAAGATGATTATCATATTTTCCTTTCAAGCAGTGATTTGAAATTGATGTTTTGAATAAAATTTAAATAAAATCTCTTGTTTAGCTCATCACAATTTACCAACCAATATTTGAATATTTGCTTATTCTTTTTCATTACTAAATATTTTGAATAAATTAATAGTTTTACAATTGTCACAGAAAAGATTGCTTGAATCAATACCATATTGAAATAAAAAAAACCCAGACTTCTATTTCATCTATTATGAATTCCTGCAACAATTCTCTTAAATTTACATAAATTAACAATGTTTGTGCATTGTTGTATTCCATTGAACAATAAAATTTGGCATAAAATCTTTTACCGAATGTTTCCTCATCTTTTTGTAATTGATCTGTTGTTATTGTGAAAAATAATATATGTTTTATAAATTTCTCTTTTCAACAAAAATATTGTATCCTTTGTTGTCCCTCACTTTTCACGTCATCTGTGACATTACGTCATTTTATCATTCTTTAATCTCTTCATTTGTCGAATGATTCGTTCATTTATTTATTAAATTATTTTCAATGAACATTCTATGATTCATACAATTATTTTATTAGGAAATTTCAAAAGTTAATTTAACAATTAAAATCCAATACTTAATTAATGTTGACAGATCTTTATTATCGCTGTCAAAAACGATTTCATGATGAGTCATGCATTAACGTATGATCGTAAACATTTTTCTAAATTTCGGAATGTTCTTTTAGTTTAATGATCTTGCTAATTGCAATTAAAAATGCTATCATCTTAAATTTAAATTATAAAGATATCATAAATTTAAATTTCCTTAAATAAATTCATGAAACTATTACTTTCTTTCCTACTATAATTTTCATGTCCTTATGCTTATTTAAATCTTTAAAAATCCATCTTATGAACTAATTTTTTTTTTTCAATTTTAAATGAAATACTATTGTGAAAGATTTGGTAAAATATAGTGACATATGGAAAATTATCATTTTTACTTGGTTGTGTCAATTTTTTTTTCCAGTGAGAATTGCCATTTTTTAATTCTTATTTAAAAAATAATTGATATTAATAAGAAATTTTTAGTGGCCGAAACGAAACGATTATTGCCATGGTGATGTTTTTTCAGAAGGTAAATTAAATTATCAAAATGTTTCGAAACACAGAAATGATATGAGGTATAATTTTATAACTAATTTACCGTTTTTCTTTTTCGAAAGAATAGAAAAATATGAATTCATTTTTGAAGCAATCAATTATTTTACTACACTAATTGTGATAATAATTTATCATTTTTGAATCATCATTTTACAACATTTCTACATTAGTTATTTTTATAGTTTAAATGAAAAATTTGAATTAAAATTGGTAGGAAATTACAAATCTTTTACATATATCTTTTTAGACATTCAAATTCAGAAGCTTTACATCTAAATAAGCGCCACGAAATGGAACCAAAAATGATTGTTGCACCAACGATTACTCATTCTGAACATCTGGCATGCCGTATTGCATCACCATTAGCGCGTACTCGAAGTGCTTTGCAAATTTCACAACAATCATCTACACCACCATCATTATTATCATCATCAACATCATCATCATCATCATCAACAACATCGTCTTATGAGGAGAATGCAAATATGATGAATCTTCAGAAGTCTGAAAAGTTGATTACAAAAATGTGCAATGAGATACAAAGACGAATTGGATTGAAAAAAAATATGGTAAGATTGCCGACGTATGGCAAAAAGATGAAGGAATTTCAGTTATTCATTCCAAATCATTTTCTTTTGCATTATATTGTCTAGTTGAAGAGATCATTTCGGTTATAAGTAATATTTATATTTATATTCAAGGAAAAGAAAAAAAAAGTTTTATTTTGAAATATTTAAAAGAATTTGATAAATTTCAGATAAATTTCAATGAAATGTCAGATAATCTTACGACAACCGATAGTAATAGTACTATTGCTACTTGTAGTAATAGTAGTAGTAGTAATACGTCAGAATTCAAAAATCACAACAATTACTTACGTTTAGCACCAACAAGACAAGCTAATCGGTTACTGTTACAACGCTCTTCAAATATTTCCACTAATTCTTCAGTTCAAAAAATTAAGGTATTTTTGAATATATTTTGAATAGTGTCAAATTTTTGACGAAAAATTTTTTTAACTTTATAAAGAATGGCATAGTTGACGGTATAAATTTTACCTTACATTTCATTTCGTTGTGATATATTTCAAAGGTATCAAATTTTTGATTACGTTTATTAAGAAAAAAAAAAAATAAATAAATAAAAAACACTACTAATTGCGGTAGGAATTTTCATCACTCAACAAAAATGAATTTGATGAGGAAATTATAATAATTTTTTCTTTTTTTTTTTTCTATTTGATATTCATTCTTGTAAAGAAAAAAAAAAGGACGAAGATGATAAATTAAAACCAAAATTCCAATTTCATTATTGTCAATTTATGATTTGGTTGTCACGTTTGGTTTTATTTATTGATTTTTCTGATTAGATAAATTTGGGGATAATTTTTAAATTATCAATTGCAGTATTTTTTTTTTTTTTTTTTGCCTCAAAATAGAAATAGAGGGTTTATCATGGAGCATCTGATGGATACGAAGATTGTGAATTTTCCAAGATTTAAAAAAATCATTTTTTTTTTTAAAGTGATCATTCTACAGCTAAGCATCCTCTAATCTGATAATGATAGCTAGTGAAGATAGAAAATCACTTATTTAGCAGATATGTAAAGTTAGCGTAATACGAAAGAAGAAACGTAGAAACGTTGTATCGTAAACGTAAGTGAAAAAGTAAACTGAAATGAATTTGATGAAATGAAAAATGCTCATCGTCAAAAGAAGCTGTTTATTTTTTTTCGATGAAAAATGGAATCTTTTTTTTTTAAGGATGCAATTTTTTTTCTGACAAGTTGAAATTTCTTAAAAAAATTTTTTTCCCGTTAATTTCAGGAAAATATGAGGAAAGATTATGATAACGAGCAATTTAAATATTATTCTGAGCAAAACAAAAACTCTGGTAAGTTAGAAAAAATTCTTCCTAGAAAAATTTGAAAAAATAATTTTGCAAATTTATCCACTAATCTCTACGTCAAGCATAATTCGTGTTTTACTTCAAAGTACTTCATTTCTCATTTTTTTTTCCTCCAAAAATTCGACGGATTTTTTTTTTTCTTGTTTGAACCTTAAAAGTTTTAATGCTCTTTTCATGTAAATTTCTTTCCAGATTTGACCTGTACTTTTTCTTCTCCAGAAAAATTTTTTAAACGACGTATCACACGACAAGCTTCATTCTTGGCAGCTGTATCAACGCATAATTCTCATCGAAATAAAGGTAATATTTTGTATTTGCCTATGTAATCCCTCAATTTTTTATTCCAAAATCTATGAATCCTTTCCTAACCTCTTATATCCATTCATTATCTAATTGATAATTAGTAGGACGCATTTAAGCCATCTGTCATTTCTTTACGATCTATTTTGAGTTGAGTAGTCCGTTAAACAAAACAACATTGAAAAAATAACACATCGCCATGAATCAATAAATGAAATTGAATTTTTTTTATCTAATCAATTTCTACCGTAGTTTTATTGTTGTAGAAACTTAAGAGATCATAGTGCCAATTGAAAAATTCCCTTATTTGAAAGAATTTCCATAAATCTTTAATTAGGTTTTATAGTGATTTGAATTTACCCTCATTGTTTATAAATTTAATTTGATGAAAATTTTGGTGATGCTACAAGTGGTTAATTTTTTGAAGACTTATAAAAACTTCCTTATCTAGAAGAATTTTCACAAATTTTATATTAGCCAATGATTTTTCGTACCAATTCTAAAATTCATACAAATTATCCAATCTTCATACATCTTATTCAGAAATACGATCGATTTCCACTCATGATTTACGATCGGACATGAACTCTTCGAAGGAATCTCTTATACGGCAAGATACTGGTAGTATCACTCATTTAACCCCTTATTACGCTAATATGACAAGGTCAAATGAGTTATCTTCAACAGCTGTGCAACGATTTTCCGTACACTCTTCGAACAATAATGAGATCAAGAATTATTCAAATATTCCACGATATTCAACATACTATGTAAGTAATTCAAGAATGGAAATTGATGTAATTTATATCCTTTCATTTATTGACTTATTCAAGTGCCACTTCAAAGTGGCAAAAGTTTTTTCATTTACTCAACAGCTAAAACAGCATTAAATGTCAATTTGACTTGTTTAAATGCAAAATTTGAAGAGTAACAAAGGAAAAAGAAATTCATCTGCTCTATTATTTTTGGTCCTTTTCAAATTTTTATACATTTAAATATTTTATTGTAAATTCAAACAGCACCTGTCAAGTTATGTGTTTGAATTTAAACTTCTACACTTATTTGAAATTGAATTTTAGCTATATTTTTCTATGCAAAAAGTATAATATGATTATTTTACAAATTTCTCTTCCTTCCATTCAGGTTGCTCCAGAAAGCAATTCCCTGAATGGCATTCGAAGTAACAATTCCATTGATCAGATGAGACAAGTTGTTGAGGATAAGAAAAATTTAAATATTCCGGAAATTCCACTCTTTGACACTACAAATATCTGGCGACAACATCAAATCAGTAATGGAAATTCAGCTTCAATAAAATCAACAAATACAACGAATAAACCTCTAATGGATTTATCTGTCCTAAGCGGCAACTCTTTTAAAATTGATCCTACCAAACGAACTGATCGTAGTAATGGTACGAAATATGTAACAAATCTTTCAACAAAAAATCAATTTTCTGTTACTAATGGAAACTCAAATTTTTTACATGGTTTGTTTATTTTTTGTTTAATTTTCTTTTTTTTTTTTTTTTTAACTTTCGAGAAAGAGAGGGTTTATAAGTGATAAATTTGTAAATGGTATTGTCTCAATGATATAGCTTGTGAAAATTGACACCTTCTTTCATATTATTATTATTTAATTATTAGTGGAATATTCGGCTTATTTTGCTGTAATTTTATTTCTTTCTCGATAATTGCCAATTTTCCCCACATTTTCAGTTTTTTTCATTCGTTTTTTTTTTTTCTTTTTTTTTTTTGTTTGAGAATAGTACATTATTGGTACTTTTTTTCTTTTTCGAAATTGATAAATAATATTTTTACCAAAGTTTTGAAGAAATGAATTTTTAAATTCCTTTTCTTTTCTTTCTCCTTTTTTCATTTCTTCCTGACACAATTACGCTTTTGCAATTTAAAACAACAACTTTCACATCAGAACTTTGAAAATTTTCTTCATTCTTTTTTCCTCCTCCATGTAACGAATACAATGAATATGTTGAACTAATTCCATCTGCATGATATATGGAAAAATTACGAATTTGCTAATAAAGCATTAATAAAAAGAAATCTCACTCTAATTAAAATTTTTTCTCAATTTTTATAGTAATATAAAAATTCATAGTAAAAGAAGAATTTTGGCAAAAATAGGAATGATTGTAGTAAATATAAACTTTCAAAACATTGCTTTTCATTTGCTAAAAAAAAAAAAAAAAAAAGGAAGCGGAAGGATCGGAAGGGTAATAATTTTCAAGGATAATGATTTTTTCCACTGATTATGGTTAATTGTGTGAGCCTGCGCAAATTTTGTTCTTGAACCATAAGTTTAAAAAAAAAAAAGTATGTTTAGCATGATATGACCATATTTTCTCTTTTTTATAAATTTTTTTTTTTCTTTCAAAAATTTGATGACAAAGATTTGAAAAAAGAAATGGCCGAAATTCATTGTTAAGACGACTGACTCATTTTATTGTCAGGGAATGGGCAAAAGATGGACAGCAAAGGCTAATCTATCGCTTTGTTTGGAAATTGAAAAAAAAAAAAAAAAAAAAAAACGAGAAAGGAAGATGTGGCTTAAGATCGTAGAACAATTAAATTTTATATAAAAAATGATAAAAAATAATTTCCAAAATTTTAAGAATTTGTTGAGTTGAAAAGCATTGAATTCATGAGGTGTAATCTAATTATTACAGAAGCACATTATTGCTAATTGTGATGTCATTTTTTTGTTTTGTAGTATTATTCTTAAACTGATTTATGACTTTTCAAGGAAACGAAAAGATTTACTTATTGATGATAATCATTTCTTAATTTCCTTTTACAATTCTTCTATTTTATATTTGATAACACTGATCTAGTTTGCAAAGCAAAATAAAGTATCAAGGATGGATAGATTACGCATTACAGATGATTTTTATGCAATTATTGAAAAATTATAATTTCGGAAATTGACTGACAGAAAATAGTTCAAGGATAGATTAGAGAAAAAAAAAAATGGATAATTGATCTCATTAACTATGATACAATCATTTTTTCTAATCTATTCAACGAAAACAAAGTGAAATTATTTAGAAGGCATAAAAGCAAATTTAATTTCTTCATTGAGAATATGAAATATAAATGATAAGAGGAGAATGATTAGAATTATCATAGAATTGTATTAGTTATATTCATGTTGTAAATGTTGAATTTATTTCTATCACTTTCATGTTTTCTTTCCTTAATTTTCTTCAGCATTTTCATTGCATCTCATTTGGTAGCTATCATTTTCTAGCAAAATTCCTCACTTTGAAGTTGCATAATAAACTATACCAATGATCATACTGATAGTCATAATTGAAATTTGCTTAATTTTCTCTAATTTTATTATCTATTACTGTAAATGTCTTGAATTATTGAAATTTTGATTTTAAACTTGATGAATGGATCTATTTTGAAAGAAAGTATATATCTTCTAATTTTTTATAATTTCGCTTTTGCAATAATGCCTAATTTCTGAGCTCGGTACCAATTTAATATATCCCGGATTTTAACCTGAACTTTTAAAACTTATTAACTTGATTAATTCAATGATTTTGTGACTTCTGCTTATTTAGTTATAACATTTTTATGCATTACCATTGGTGTAAGTGCAGTAAACATTTTCCGATATGTGATACATATAGCTTATCGGAATTAGAAATCAGGTTTGGCAACTTAAACGATCCCAATTTCTGTTAAATGATAGTAAACATAAGGACCCGATAACCATCGTTCCGGTTGGAAATTATTTGCTGTATTTTGGAACTTTCAAATTTTGGTCAATTCACATAATTTAATGTGGAATTTATCTATGAATTGCATACTATTCACAATTTTATTTTATTTTTGAATGGATATATTGAATTGTAGAATGGGAAGGATGGTTCTTTAATGATACCGAATTATTACTTGCAGAATTGTAATTTTTCTCTCATTTCAAGCATTTTGAATTTATTGTTTTGGAAATGATTGGTGGCCTAAATTCCATCAAATTTTGTTTAGAAGCAATATTTGTTAGTAATAATTAATTTATTGGTAACATTGTCATCCATCCCAATAACTTTACCTCTTTCGACATATCGCGACATTTATTCTCATTAAAAGAATTGCCGGAACATTCGGTACAACGTATCTCCTGAATAGGGTATGATTTTGCAAGTCAGATACGATCAGTTTAGACTTATCTAAAAGTCTTATCACCAGTTGATTAGATAGATGTTGATAATTCATTATCTTTTAAATCTTTCATTTCATTTCAACTGTTCAAGTAAACAATTATTTCAAGTACTTCATGCGTAACTATTACTTTCGTAACTATTATCACAGAAAAAGATGCTGTTCGTACAGCTATCAGTTGTTAGGATCTAGTAGATGATGAAAAAATCTCATATCACTACTATCATTTATCATTACCGTTAATCATACCATTTTTACAACTTATGTTATTATTACTGTTAAATTTTTTTATTTCTCTTTTCATTTATCATTTATCTTCCTATTAATGTTCATTTTCAACAGGAAATTCATTTTCAGCCAATACAAATTTATTATCACCAACAATAACGGCTACTGAAAATACGGATTACATCGTAAAAAAGCGCCTTGAACGAGCAACCTCTGTGGAAGCATTCTCGAAATATGGTAAGTGTCAAAGTTTGTTGACCAATATTCCGTAGGAAAGAGCTTGTAACTGATGAAGTTGAAATTTTTTGACTTCCTGACTGGAAGTCATTGTTGTTGATATGAAAGGATAGATTAGAATAGCTTGAAAGTCTGAAAATTTCCATTCCCAAAAGGAATTTGAAAATTTTCCGAACTTTATAATTTGTCAAAATAGAGTCGAGTCATTCGCATCGATTTTTCAACAAAATTTAAGCTGCTGGACGTTAGTTGTACTACTTTGTACCATCAATTGGCGATAGAGCAGAACACCAATCACTGCAACATTCATTCTATCTTCTTTTTATTTTCAGTGTCTTTTATCATTTACTGATTTTTTTTTTTTTTTTTTGGTTATTTATGAATAAAAATGGAACATTAATTAATATAAAAGAGGATGGAAAAAGTCATTTGAGAGGATGAAAAAAAAGTATTTTAAAAGTTATAAATTCCTATTTCCAATGAAAAATTCTAATCTTTATGGTATTAAATATCATTTTTAAACATTGATATATTTAAATTTGTGGATGAAAAATGCTACAGTTGCAATATACTTTTCCAAAGGCCTAAATTTCATATGATATTTAGGTATGTTATCAATATTTAAATAATATTTCTTTGTTATGTTTATTCTCCTTTGATATGTTACACATTTCTTTGAAATTAAATCCTAAATTCTCTTCATAGGATGGCTTTCTTATTAAACATTCTGAAGTGGTAAAAATTCAATTAATAGTAATTAATAATTATTGTAATGATCAATTAGGTCTGTTTTTCTTCCTCCCTTGTATTGATCAGATCTAATAATTGCGATTAATTTCAACGATTTCTTTTCTGACTTATTTTTAATCATATGATAAGTCTTCTAAAAAATGCTTTATTTGTTATGTTAAATGCTCAGAAAGTATTTTAATGATTAAATAAAGATTACCTCAAATTTTGGTTAAGAATACGGAACAGACATCTCAGAAGTTTTCAGTATCAATACCATCCATTAATCTGATCCTATTATCCTACTATTTTTGTAAGTCACATTATCTTTACTACTAAATAATACTTATGCTTATGATCACTTGTATATAGCGTTAAATTATTCACACTAATGAACGGTTAATTACTTAGATCATTTTCATCATTATTAATAAATGCTGGATTACCTGTAAATTTCCACGTGTACAAACATTATCGTTACTTCCGGAAAATGTGAAACAGATCGAATTGTGATTAGCTGTAGTCATAGTTAGTTGCAAAAATTAAAAATTTTTGCTTTAAGCAATTTCGCTTAGTTACAACAATTTACCGCTGACTAATTGTAACAAAAAAAAAAAAAAAAAATTAAACAATTTTGCTTTTTTGGTCTTTTCTTGAAATCGATTAATTTTTTTCTGATTGACTACAATTTAAGTCAAGCAAATTACTAATTTAATTTTGCTTTCATTACATTTGTTAGTCATTAAAAAAATTTCGAAATTATCGGAATGGTTTTCTTTTTCTGAAAAAAATACATTAATTAAAGGCTATGAAATTCTTTTTTTTTTTTTTTTTTTAGAAAATATTGTCAGATTTTCTTCTTGACAAATTGTTTCAATTTTCCGAATATTGTCAGGTTTTTTTTTTCTTTTCCTAACGGTTTCAATTTTCCGACTTAATTGCAAAAAATGTTAATGAAAAAAAAAAAAGAGGGGAAAAAAAATAAATATATGCCCATTTTCTGCAGTAATTTTAAAAGACTTGTACTTCAACTTTTACTTCGTAAACATGTTAATATCAATGAAAAACCGGTCTGAACTTGTAAATGATTTCGAGAAAGATGCAAATAATTGAAATGAAGTAGAGTGCGTCATCAATAGTTTCATCCATCTATTTCTCCATATTTTGGATTTCCGAAATATTTGAATCATTTTGACTGTTTTTCTTTTTCCATAGACGGATTTTTCATTTCATCATTTCTCTCCAATACTTTTTATATTCTATCACGAAATGTACAATTCATCTTTGGCAATTGCAATCATTATGATAAATTAGTAATTGTATTCGTTGAAAATAAAAGTTATTTCAAAATATGAGCATGATTAGATTGAAGCGTTTTGGGATTGAGATAATTGAACTGTTAAGAAGATTGAATAAGTTGATTTGGATGGAAGAATTCAGGAATAGATTAGATTTTTTAGGCTAACAAAATTTAGAAATACCTATTTGATATAACAAATTTATCGTTTTGCAGTGGAAAGAAAGGCAAAAAATGGGTTTGGTATGATGAAAAGTGCATTTTTTGCTCTCTTTATTATATAATAAAAAGTGCATTTTGTGCTATTCACAAAAAGTTTGTTTGGATGGTTTAGTTTGAATATTGAAATAAAGAATTTTCTGCAACTCTTATCAGGTTTATACTTCATTCTTCAATACTGATTATAATTTCCGGTCTACAACTCTTTTACCCTTTTTGATCAAATGATCCCAATTAGTACTATCAAAATTCTAAATAAAATCATCTACAATTGACTTCATTGCTTTGTGTCTGAAATGTAAATTCTTGAAATAATTGTTATTGTTTGAACTGCAAAGAATTCTTGTTAAGGTAAAACATCTTTTTATTGCATAAGGACTGAAATAATAATTGAATTTCTGGAGATCAAAATCTTCCGAAAGAGATGAGGATATCCAGAAATCCTGATATTCAAAAATTTCATTTATTAGAATTCCTTACCTGATTTAAATTTTACAGTTAAATCTTTACCATGAAACTTTCCGCTTTTTACATTTCTTACTATAAAAGGATTTCTAAATTTTATTGTTAAGAGAGAGAGCTTGGAATAATGATAACAATACTAATCATAAAATGATCATGATAATAAGAGGTGAAATGAAATTATGATTGTGATGATGACATGACAGTTTACACAGCGGGATATATATAAATATATCAATATTGCGCTGTATTCTGGATGACCTTTATAGTTGTAAGAGGAAGAATAGATTGTACACGGGTTAAAAGGTTATAAGCTACAGGTGGTCACTTAACATTTTGTAGATCCAGCAATAACACCTACTACTAATGCAACAATCATTAGGCTGTAGAGCTTTTTGCATTCATTAATTGTATTTCGTTTAGTAGAGAGGCCTATTCTTTTACAAATTCTTTATCGAAGTGAACAAATATTTTTGTCGAATTCGTTGTCCAATTAACTCTGATATTACAAACTTTTCATCATGTTCAGGTAATTCTTTCGAAGTAGCAAATGCTTTGCGAAAAGTTGAAAGCTGTCAAGATTTCTCAATAAAACTGTGATTATTGATAACTTATTTGTTGCAGAAGATACTGTTAGTGATAATGATTACATTGATTGGTGAAAGGTGAAGAGATGAAAGGAAATTTCGTTTAGAATTCTTAGATTAGGCTAGTGGATAAACTTTGGAAATAATCAAATGATCGGACGGAAACATCTGTTTATTGATGGAATGGTGACGATATTGTTCAGTCGGTTAGATTAAACAGATTACCGATTATCATTCCTACAAATCAACATTGACATACTATTTACAGCACTTCTGAATAGTTTCATTTTTTTCATTCATTTAGGATAACCCAAGGCAATATTCTTTTTCTTCTTCGTTTACAACATCCTCTTTTTTTCCCCCATTTTTATACATAAACATCTTTGAAAACTTCATTTATCGGATTCTTCATAATTGATATCTGTCTTCATTTCGGTTCATCAATGGTATAGAAATCTGGCGGTTGAAAAAAAAAATTTTTTCGATTATTTATGTTTTCGTAAAATTGAAGTTCTTTTTTTTTCTGAAGATTTTATTTCATTTTCTTTAGAATTCAAATTAAATTTTTCCAAGTTTGTTGTTTATATTTTAGACATGCATTCAATTTTTCCTCATTTTACATTCGAGTTTGATGAAGTTCTGACATGAAGAGGTTCACTATTCTCGATCCTTCACGTATTATAGTATTATTCCTGCTGTTGTTGAAATTTCGACTCTTCTGATCCTATCATCTCGAGTAAATGTTTTTCATGCAATCTCTTTGCCTTCTTTCAGATAACATGCTGAAACGGATAACTTTACCAATCTGGAAATTGCAATTGATCCCATTTGTTTCCTTTCTTTTTTAACTGGAAATTCTTTTCAATCACTTTTTTTTTCCATCCATTTGGCTCTCAGTTTATCGGAGAAACACGTGGCGTAAGTTTACGTTTTAGCGTGAGAACCCTGATAAGATAGTTGAATTGAAAAGTTGACAAAATAAAAAAATCATCAGCTGTGGCATTTTGTAGTGGAACTAAAATGTCAGTTTCTGATATTTCATTATAATTTTCATTTTAAAGAAATTATAAAAAAATTATTTAAAGAAAGAAATTATTTTGGCTTATTTCTTCTTCTTCTTCTTCTCCACTTTAATTTCCCAATGATATCATCACTTGTCATATTGAATTAAAAATATTTTAAAACTAATAATAACCTTTGCATATATATTTCATCTGTAATCATTCAATTTTTGCATTTAATGAAACGTCAATTAGACTAATTTTCACTTATAAATTATTGCTTTCAGCAGACATCTTTAATTAATTACTTACTCATTATTACAACATTTTCCGATTACCATTTCATAAATGTAATTCTTTTATGGGAAATGAACTGAATTACCGGTGATTCTGTAATCTTACCTCTCAATTGTTCTTTTAATTTTATTAGAAATAAATATTTAATTTTTTTGAGTGTTATCGCATACTTATGATCAGATATTTGGAACTGTATCAGTGTTAAATGATACAATGTACTGAAAATTTGAACGATATTTGATGATAATAAATGTCAATTTTCTTTTTCCCTTATCATTTTTCTATTTGTAATTCCATGTAATTTTACTAAAATATTTTTTTTTTAAGACCTTCCGAAATGATTTGCTGTAGGATTTAATTTTGAACTTACTAAATTTTATTTTTGATGAAACTTTTTGCACATGCCAAGTAATTCCCAATTCTCATTCTCTCGAGAAATGAGACTAAACCGACAAAATAATTGATTATCAGAAAACCAGACAAATGAAATTTTTTTTTTTTTTTTTTTTTTTTATGTAATTTATTTATCATTACGATCTATAAACAAATATTGAAATATTTAGGTAGATGAGGAAATGAAGAGGTTAATTAATTACGGATAGAAAGGAAGTAAAGAAAGACGAATTTGTTGATTGATATGATGTGCTGCTGCTAAAGTTGCATTATTCTTGCTTTATATTGTTTACTCATCCTTTTCTTCTTCCATTTCAGAGTGTTTCTTTTTCACCCTCTGTACTACAATGTTGATATTGACACTGAAATTGATTGCTATGAGATTGATCATCTTATCATATTATCTATCAAATGGAGATGATATCATTTTACATATTTTTGAGATCATAGAAATGCATAAAAATCTATTTCCTCAAATTATTTAAGCCAAAATTGTAAACCAATATTTATTTAAGAATATTGATGAAGTTTTGATTTATATATCATCCAGTATTTATGACAATTATAACAGTTATCAATTACTTCTTACATGTAATTTAGTTACTCTAAATGAAAGATTTCTACTTCTCAATTCAACAAAATCTTTTTATGAGCTAAAGTTTATATTTGTAACAATTTTTATTATTACCGAAATTCTAATACTTCCTAATTTATCAACAAAAAAAGCTTGAGAAAAGAAAATGCGATATATGATGGTGTTACTTTTCTTTTTCTCATTCTCTTATGAAATATAGAAAAATTGATGAAAAATTTTAAATTTTCATATTTAAGGTAGAATTTCATCGTAAATTGTTAAAATTTTATATTCGTTGGTTTTTTTCCTTCGAAAATTTATTTATTCGTACTTTTAATATTTCGTAACAGACTGAGAAAAAAAATTAGCATCGTCACATATTGCATTTTATATCAGCAAAAAGTTCAAACAGCAAGAATTTTGAAATCATTTGTTTGTGGAAACTTTTTTCTTTTCTTTTTTAGCTTCTTGAAATCTTGAAGTTTTTGAAAAATTAATTTCTGCACTATGTCATATAGTACACGTTATGTTAGTTCTTATTAATCATTCCTTTGATTTTTTTAATTGCGTAAAGTAGGATTTTTTAGCAATGAAAAAGTTTCCGACAAATTATTTTGCAATCATCAACATTAATTTCTGGTATCGGAAATTGTTTAACTGATTGATCTATCGCAGTAGTATTTCCTTGCATGGGCCGAAATTTTCAAATCACTTTTTTGAATCCTAATCAAAATAAAATTTTTATGGACTTGGTTTATGAGAGAGGAGAAACAAAAGCGAAAATGAATTGTTGATGGATCAGAGAAAAAAAAGGGAAAGAATGTAGGAAGATAAAATAATAAAAAGGAATATATCATTATCACTGATACTATATATCGCTTCATTCCGGCTAAAGAAAATTCCGGTTTGAATTTCATATGATCATTTAGTTACTTGAACGAAAATATCTCAACAGTTAGCGAAGTCTTTCTTTCGTTAATCATCGATTGATAGCAATATCGTGATCTGATCCGTGATTAAAGCAATCTGAACAATCTTCTTGTCATCCTCACTTAATAAAAGTTGGCCAGATAATTTGACAGGGAATTTTAACACTTATTTTATTGAATTCACTGCTCTAGGCAGATGTTTTTATTAGATTTCTTGAGAATTTCATACAATTTATAAGCCTTACTTGAAAGAATTAAGATATGTTACTAGTTTCTTTCCCAGGCTTTTTATTTGTAGATCAATTCTAAAAAATGATTCAATTGCAATTTTTTTCATTCATTCAATACATTGCTAATCATAAAATTATCGTATTCAGTACGCTGAATTATGATAATTGTAATTGATTTAACAAATTTTGGTATATTTCTCCACTCAATAATTATTATATACAAATAAGGCCAAAATATTTCTACAGAAATAATTAAATAGAAATTGAAAACAGAAAAAAAAAGAGTGAAAAAAGGAATTATTGAGGAAAGCAAAATGAAAACAAATGAATAAATGAATTACTAAGAGGACGATATTTTATTGCAGTTCAATAATTCTGTGTCTGGCATATCTCGGGTGAAATACTTTTCATCAAAATTTTTTCATGTTTTTTAGCAGCTGCTACATCATTTATAGCTTACAATCTGAATATTTTCAACAAATTAATCAAAAAAAAAAAAAAAAAAAAAAATGCACTTTTTTACCCTCAACAAAAAAAAAAAAAAAGAAAAATTGTCAATTTTATGGAGTATTTGAATTGAATTGAACAAATTCTTTTTTAGAATCATACCGACTTTAGTATCGGGCATTTTTAGACTATTGTTACTGGTTGACTACTTAAACTATCAGCTTCTCTTGTTGCTCCTCTGCCATTGCTATTTGCAATAGCAGCTAATTTTACACTGATTTATGATTGTGTGAATTTTCAGTTCTCTTTAAATTTTATGAAGTTTTGTGGAACAACGAAACTCAAATGTATTGCAATGTGGTGATATAGGAGTTGAGGTGCTTTATCTCTCTGCAATGCTTTTATTGATAATAGTCTAAGATTGACGTAGTATTGCTTCCTACTTGCTATAAAGTTTCTGCTTTATTCCTAACAATTTTTACTTCTTTTCTTTTTTTCTTTTCTTTTCAAAAATAAAAGTTATAGAAGAAACAAATTAACGAAGTTTTTTCCTATTTGTTTAAAAAAAAAAATTGAAAATAATAACAAATTTCGTTAATTAGAATTAGATTAATTTATCAGTTTTGTTTTTTTTTTTTTTTTTCAACTTTTTTGCAACATATTCCACTCAAACATATTATCATATATACTGTCAGAGTTTATATAACATTTGTTTAGTTATAATTTTCATTTTTATTTACAATCTATGGATTATCATTCAAGTACGGATATTGTTTATCAGAGGTATATTATATTTCATGTGATACAGTCTTGAGATCATTATGATATTGGTTGAATTATTGGAACATATTATAAACACAGCCAGAACTCACTAATCATTTTTATCTTATGCTAATACTTAGCTAAAAAAACTTTCACTTAGTTTGCAAAGTATAGCATACATAAATTTGATGGAAATATTTTTAGGCTAAGCTTATTCTGGACATTTGCAAGCAGTCATTTATTATTTCTGGGTGACAAATATTTTTGTAATCACTTCTGGGATATTTTTTTTCCTTTTTTTTTTTTTGCCATTTTTCATGAAATCTTATTGTTGTTCACTCAATCATTTTGCAAAGTTTTCAAGGGTAGCATTGACAAATTTTTTTCAGTCGAACGAATACTTTTCTCCTCCAAAAATATCATTTCTTTTGTGGAATAATTTCTTCAAAATGAGCACAGTTTTTTTTTTTTTTTTTCAATCAAAGATTTTTTAGAAAATTTTTTTCGCAATTTTTCAAAATATAAAGATTTTTTGAAAATTAAATTTATCACGATGAGAAGAAATGATGTTTGTGAAAATGGAATAAATTTAGTTAGATTTTTTAAAAGTATGCCGCCTTTGTATTTTAGAACTGAATAAATTTTCTTCCTCATTTTGAAATGTCTATCCCAAAGAAAGTTTAATTTTTCGGATCATTTGTCAACTTCAGTGAACAAATGGGTAATTAATTTTGGATGTTTCTTTCAGGATAGATTGATGTAAATGTAAGGTGAAATGAGAAGCGGAAGTGATAGATGTTGATGAAAGTAAGAAAGAAGCGCTGGAAATAAAGAGAATAGAATCAATGAATGACCTATTCGGAATCTTCTGGTCCAAATAGGTCATTCAGATTGATTACCCTGTTCAATTCTGATTTATTTCCTTTCAGGATTATCGTATCTCCTCAACGATATCCATAATAGTTTCAATGGATCCCGATGTGGACATCGACGACGGCCTAAATCATATGTGATGGCTACAAGTTCTGGTTCGCCATTATCGGCTAGTGATGATTCAGTTGTAAATCAAAATGCATCATCACCTGATGTCAAGTAAGTTTCACTTTCCAAATTTCGATTTAAATATGGCAACAAAGAGAAGAGAATGGAAGGATAAAAGAATTTTTACTTTTCATAGCTCTGAAATTAGAATAGAAAAAATTGCTGTACTGGAAATGATATTTCCATGCTTTCAAAAAATGATAGAAATGATTCAACGATTAATCGTTTATTTGAACAAATCATTCGAATGTTGAAATTTTTAACATTTGAAATCTTTAATTTACATACTGAAAATCAGCAATTTTTTTAATGCCTTATTTTGAAATTTAAAATCAATGCAAAACTTTTCACGATAACGTTAACATTTGCTCACCCAATCATTTTTCTTCCCTTTTTGCATAATTTTTGGCCATAAATGATATTATTTAATGGAGTAATGATTAAGCTCATTAATATTGCTATAATTAGATGTTACTACATTTTCAGCGAAGTAATATTTTCGGGAAGTATGTTTAGATAGAAGTTTGAAATGCTTTCCTTTTACAAAGGTTGAAGAAAGATTTAAGCGCTACACTAAGCTAATTTCAAATAAATTCTTTGGCAGAAAGAAAGAACAAACATTTCTTTTGTTATGAGCGCGCTGAAAATTTCCCACAAAATTCTTTTACATTTCTTTTGTAATATTCTATCGATCATTCTCACGTGATTAAATTGAAATGATAACGCAATATTTATATATGTTTGTGTTGTTGCTTTGAAACTTTTATCGATATTATTCATGCTAAATACCTCTTAGATATCAACTTTGAACTTTTACTTTAAGATGAGTGAGAATTAGTTACAATTAAATTAATTTAATTGAGGATTATAATTTCTAGAGAGGAAAAAAAGAAAAGTATTTTTACATGTGTATACAGTAACTGATACATATGATAGTTTGATATTAATTACAACACATAGACATATACATACTATGATATATTTCAATGAGGTAGTAATATCTGATCTAAATATGAAATAGTTGCGACATATTTACTTTCATTTTAGAAAAATATCCAGAAGATGGATCAGATCAATTCGTCTAGGCCATATGTTTCATTTTGTTTTTGAGAGAAGCCTGTGTTTATATTCCCAAACTCATCACATCACTATCATCATCATCATTATCGTCATCTATATGATTGGAAAATGTTTGGTCCTCAAAATAATGATGAAACTAACCCATCCTATATAAAATACATCATTTTCGCCTATTCGTTTAGAGAGTTAGACAATAATATCAAGGAGAAAATAAAAGAAACATTAAATCCCCATTAGACATATTATCTAAAATTATTGATATTTCTTACGATAAATTAAGTTTTTGTCGAATTTATTCCAACCTTATTAATTCTTAATTTTTTTTTTTTTTTTTTGAGGATCAAACATATGTTTATTAATAACTTTCTTTTAAGTTTTAAAATTTTTTTGAATTGTTTTTATTTAAAATAATACTTTTCAAATACTCCTAACCCAAATTAATCCCTAAAATGATTGATCATTTTGTAAAGATACGTAGATTTTCATGAGGCATATACTCGAATTAATGATGAGCGGTAAATTAGTGATTGTTGTCAACATGCGTTTAGATTTATTCAGCTGGATATCCTTTGGCCTATTCTTTTCCATCAGTTAAAGGTCTAATTTCTTGCATTTTATTGATGAAGATGGAAATGGTTGGTTGGATAGAGGCCGATTACTACTACTACTACGACTTCCACTTCAACCAAATACAACAGAAGGAAAGGAAGAGAGAGAGGCTTAGCAATTATTCCAAGGGTTCAATGAATCTCTTTTATGTTTAGCTTTCATAAAAGCCTTACCATTTAACTTGACGCTTCATTTATTTTCAAATTTTACTAACTGACTAATTTTCAATCCCTTTTTCAATGAATGATACCAATAAACCAATAGCGGAAGATACAGACAATAACTATATCATTTTCATTCTATTTCAATCATTTTGAAGCCTTCATTTGATCGTTATCTCAGTTATTTAATTGTTTTTTTCTTTTTTTTTTTTTTTAATAGATATTATATTTTTTCAAACAATTTGATAGTCTGATTAGAGAATAAATTGAACATCTCTCGTATTGTAGATTTTAATATGCTGAAATATTTCAACAAAGATATATGGGAAAGAATTTAATCAAAAATTTTTTTGCAAGCAATTTCAATGAATGTGTCTTTTTTTTTTTTTGTCTTCCAAAAACAAATTAAAAATATTGATTGTAAAGATTAAAATATGAGTTAAATATTTAATAAATTTTGTTTATAGCATTAACATGTCCAGTTATCATTGAGTTCTGAAATTAACAATTATGGAGAAATTTATATCAAATGATGCATAACAATTTCGTAATCAAAAAAAAAAAAAGGGAAAAAAAATTGGAACCTAAAAAATTTTTTTTAAACAATTGTTAAAATTTCACCTTCATTGTTACATTTCTACTCTAATCACCAAAAAAAAAAAAAGCATTCAATAATTCCTCATTCTTGATCATTGTTCTCTTATTATTAGTTATTACTACTTCTTCACTAATGCCGGATCCTGAATCAATAGAAGTTCCCGGTTGCAAATTATAATCGCATAGATGGTCCGGTAGAATAGTGTCATTTATTTATACCTGACAATGGATTAATTTAAGATAAATTAAAATCGTTCTGAGTGGAAAAGTAGAAATAACATTTCGGAAATGAAATTCAATGAATCGAAAAAGTAGCAAATGTTTGGATGTAGAATGAGTAAGTATCGACTGCTACTAATACTATTGAAGTCTATTCAAAAATTTCTGAAATTTAAGCTGAAATAATTCTTAAAATTTATAACATTCTTAATGAAGTTTCATAACAGAAAAGTTAAATATCTTCTTAATATGAATTGAATTTCATATTTCATGAAAATTTATAATTCCCAAATAGCTCAGTCCTATTATTCCATTTATGTCCTTTTTTTTTTTTTTTGCTTTTATTATACCACGCAGTGAAATTATCAGTTTATCCTTTTACATATCGTATAAACGTATATGGTAGAATTACAACGTGATCGAATTTTTCCATTGAATATGTTTTTATCACATGTCACATTCTTGTAAATATGTAGCAGAAATTGATGTATTTTCAAATTTACACAAAGAAATTATCTCTTTGAAACATGTTGTAGTATTTCACATTAAAGATAAGCATCTGTGGGTGAAGAATATGTCGTACAAAGATTACCACGAGAAAATTTTAAACTTTTGAAATAAAATGTTTTTGGCTAATTAAACAATTAAAACATTTTTTTTTTTTTTTTCTTTCAAACGATACATTACAAAAAGAGGACAATTTGAACAAAAAAAGAAGTGAATATTTGCTCCTTCCTCCAATATATCACTTTTTCTTTTTTTTTTTTTTTTTTTTTTTTTTTTTTCAAGAAGATCATATGGATTAGAAAATTTCTCGGGAATCGGGGGAGAAAGGAAAGATTATTCTATGTCTTTGAATTCCTCTTCCAGTTATATTTATCATTAAGTATAGTTTTCATAGCTTCTAAAGAAATTATCATCTAATGATAATAATGTCATTTAATGAGAGTTATCATCCGATTCAGGTGATGATATTCTTTACGATTTCTATTGGTGTCATATGTTTCCTACCACACACACACATATAAATTTGTAAATTTATTCCAATATATCTCTCTTCATTACTTATGTTTACTTTCTTCTACGAAAAACAAACAAATGTATTGATAAGTGATGAAAAAGATAAACAAACAGATCAGCAATTTTAAATTTATCATTCAAACTTACTGAAGCATAAATAAATATTTCATTATTATGCTTACTATATCTGAATGATTGCATGGATTTTGAACATGGCTAAAGAGATTAGCATTTGTCTATTGAAGAAAGAACAATTTTGTTCAAAATTGAAATTGTCTTTTCAATCGTAGGCATAAGATTTCCTTTTTGTATTATTGAGATTTCCTCGAAATTATGCAAATTTCATTTCAAATTTTTGGAGTAACGTATTCCCTTTTTCGTATTTACATTTCATAATTTATTTCTTCTTTGTCATTTCATTGCGGTTGATCGGTTCCTCTCCGTGTAAGTCTCATCCTTTGTCTTAATGAAATAACTCAAAATTTTCATTAATTTACTTTTGGAAATTCATATGGCTATGTTGCTTACTTTGCTAATGTCAGTTAATATGATCATTTCAGTCAGAAAAAAACTTTCTCTTTTCATTTTGTTATTTTTTTGAATTAAAAAACAGAAGGGAAACCTCTGAAATTTAAAAATTAGCTAAATTAATGAATTACTTACCTTATCATTTCTATATTCTTTTTTTTTTCTTCTTTCTACTTAAAATATCAATGAATGTTACTGTTTCAATCAGACTAAAAATTTCTTCAGCAAAAATTCCCTCTGAATTTTACCTAATAAAATGAGTAAAGAAACAAGGTTATCGATGTCAGATAATATAAGTAACCAATTTTGAGGTAGAAAAAAAGAAATTATCTTATCAATTTAAAGGTGTAAAGTTGAATTTTAGATTAAAATTAAACATAATGAATTTATTCTTTAGTCTCTTCTTTTTTTGCTTCTCTTTCCCGAGAATTACTACTGAAACAATAAGAATGATAGCAAAGAAGTTCATTATAAAAGAAGGTCATATGATTTTTGTTCAAATGTTTCGGTAGCATTGTAAAATATTTTTCAAGTCGGAAAATGTCATAAATTTTGAATCAAAATGCAACTGACATTTTAGTTATTGTTGGTACCAGCTGGGACGATAATATAAAAGCAATTTGGGTAGGAGTGAAAAATGGGTATAGACGTATAGGTAGATTAAATCGAGCTCATTATATATTCTTACCTGTTCTACCTATCCATGTGCTTTCTTTCCCATTAAAAACCTTTGTTGGATATTTGTATCCATTGAATGTGCTCCTGCATATTGATGAATGATTTCTGAATTCACCTTGACCGATAGTAATGTTTCATCCTAAATTTCACTCTTTCCTCTTACCTATCTGCTCTTCGGTACTACCTGAAATTAACAGAATTTCCGGATTAAAATTACTTAATGTTGTATTATTTATACCATTACATTAAGGATAATTTGAATTACAAAAATCCCTTCAATTCAAATCAAAAAAAAAAAAAAAAGGAAAAAATTACATGTTGCTTTTTTGACTAAATAAATTCTAATTAGTTTAGCTTCATTAACAAATAATAATTAGAGCTTATCTTTTTCATAGCAAAAATTCACTTACATATATGTATAAAAAATAAATTACTTCATAAAATTCTAACACGAAATTAATAATTAATTTGTAATAAAATGTCTATCAGTTTATTTTAATGTAGAAATGATAGTTCATTTGCATGCTTTCCTTTTTTTCTTTTTTGTTATCTAACCAAGCTTCATTATATAATAAAATGAAGTTTTATCTAAATGGTATTATTATTCCTACAATTGTTAATGCATTTAAGGGCGCATATGTCGTAGTAAATGGAATGATTATCCGAGGTGCATTTTGAAAGCGCAATTTTCGTTTCTTTTTTTTTGTTTTGTTTTATTTCATATCAAATATTTGCATAATAAAAGAAGAGATTAGTTGAATCTCACAATTTGTTTAAATATTTAATTTATTAGAAAGGTTTCCTTCTTTCTTTCTTACTCTAATCATTGACAACAAAACCGCCAACTTCTTCTAACTTCCACTCATTTCTCATCCTAAACCTAAGCAAACATCTTCCTTTCATCTTTCTACTTAATTTTATTGCTTAAACTTTTTTCCAATCCATATTTTAAAAAAAAAAAGAAAAGGAAGAAAAGAAATAAGACCATTAAAATCACTTTATTTCAATTAAAAACTGAAAAATTTACCCATTAAATAAATGGAATTATAATTGGTTAAATTACAAATTGCTATTGTGTGGTTTCCTTTCTTTTCTTTTTTTTTTTTTTTTTGCAAATCTATACATGTTTAAATCTATGATGATCGTCTCTACCTGTCTACCATTTGATCGATTGCAATTTCCAAAAGCTTCACACAAAATATCACTAAAAAATTTTCAACTATGACTGAGCTAATTTCATCAAAATTTCCAACATTCTTTCCATTTTAACTATTCCCGAGAGAAAATGAAGCATTTTTGTTTCCGTTCATTTTAGCTAATAAAAAAAAAAAAAAGGCTTTAATTGTCAATGAAATTGTTTCATTATATAAAATTAAATGAAAAAACCTATTTGTACGTTTACTCTAATTCCTTTAGTTCTTCTACTTTCAATTAATTTCTTTGATTGTAATTAATTCTGAAAGTTCAATGTCAATAAATTTTGTGTGTTAAACTTAAGAACTTGCTATCGTCAAATAATAATTTCTTTAAAATGCTGAAAAAAAAAAAAAAAGATTTATCGTTTGGCAAAATTTTTTTTGTGATATTTATATAAATTTATGGGATGGATAATCTGTGTTATGCCATTCATTTTAAAATAATAACTAATTGAGATAATTATTTGATTCAAAATTCAGAATAGTGGTACTTTGATAGATGTTTAAAGATTTTTTGTGAAGAAAAAATTGAAATTTTCAAATGACTTTTCTCGAATAAGACAAGAAAAGTCAAAAGACTGCAACAGTTGCTTTTTTTTTCTTTTCTTTTCTTTTTTTTTTTTTTGCCAATTTTAAAGAATTCTTGAAAGTGTTTTTTTTTTTTTTTTCTTTTTAAATGCTTTTACAGACGTGTCTTATCATCGGAGGAATTACATGGTAGTAGTTGTGGAGGTTCATCATCACCGATACTTGCCGAAACGACATCTTCTACATTTTATGCTTCTAATAATAGCGCTTCGACAAGCGTTCACGTACCAGCAACCACGCATCGGATTCAACGTTTTATCAGTTTTTTTTCTTCCAGTGACACTCAGGTATTAACTATCAAATTTGAAATTATTTATGTGGTAAATAGTAATACTATAATTATTTATCTCTGATAAGTATGAATTGTATATTAAACACATATACATAATGTCAAGTAGAAAGCAAAAGTATTTATTATTATGTAAAATATATTTCTATTGGTAAAATTAACATTTAAAAGAATTTATCATATATATGATACATTATCATGATTATATTCTATTGCAACCAAATATATTCAAGTATTAGTATTGTATGAATAATTTGCATATTTTATTTTCTTGCATTATTATTCAAAAAATTTGACAATCATTCGATACTTTTAAATTCTAAAAATTTACATATGATAGAAGATATATAACAGATGACTTATTTCCTTAGAAAAAAAAAAAAAATCATTTAATCAACTTTCGTATTGTTTTTTTTTTTCGAACAATCTTGAATAGTTATGTGCACATCAAAGTATGATCAGTCATTATTTTTGCTAAGAGTTTTTTTAATTATGACTGATAAAAGGTTATATCTGTGAAATCATTTTTTCCTCTTTTTTTATTATCAGATAATGATAAAGAAGGAAGTAAATGTTAGGGTATTGTTTGATGATTATTTTACACATTTGTAATTTAATTTTTGAATATTTATAATCAACAAATGAAAGGGAATATCCTTCTATTTTTTTTTCAAGTATGATTTATTAAAAATATTATAGACAAAACATTGGGAAGCAACGATCTCACCCACCGCTGTACGATTTCCATCTCGGCGTCGTCTGAAACGTTCAACAACAGCGACAACTGCGCCGATCAGTGCATCTTCATTAGCTGCACCGGTGGTACGATTAGGCGATGTTCAAAAACAAGGCCAACTTATGCATCAAGTTTGTGAAGTTTAATTTTTTGATGAAGGATTAATATTTTCAATTTTAATTTACCTATTTGATACTTTAATTTCTCGATTTAGCTTTTCGTTCATTTTAAATCATCTATTTTCTCTTTTTTTTTTTCTTTTTTTTTTTTAATTGTTAATAAAAGTAGAAAATTAACAGTTTGAAATATTTTTGATTTTTCCCCACAATCAGAATGATTTATTATTTTATAGGAAGTGGCCATGGGAGAACAATTGAAAAATGATCGCCATAAATGGGTAACATGTTGGGCAGTACTTCATGCTACTAAATTATATCTTTGCTGTCAATTGAGCTCCTATATCAGTGATGAAACGCATGAAAAAGTTCGATAAATTTTATAACTTTTTTTTTTTTTTTTGCAAAATTTCAATTTGCAGTACAATTTGAATCATTAAGTACCATTCAATTTCATTCATTACAAATCTAAAAACGATTAATATAGAAGGCTTTTTAATAATTATAATTAAAAATACTAATATTAACAATAATAATTCCATTAATGGTTAGAATTTTAGAAAATTATTGGATTAAAAAAGTATGAATTATTTTATACATTGGACATTTTCATTTTGAATGGGAATTTAGTTGCTGCTATTGGATAAACTTTAATTATCAGTGATAAAATATTTGCAATATAATGAGAGATAATAGTGGTAAAATGGATAGATATTTGAAAGTGAAAAAAAAAAAAAAAAGAAATTATATTGGGAAAAAATGAGAGACAAAGATGAAATCGATTTCTTTATATGTTTCCAATTGAATTTATCTGATAAACAAAGTAAAATACGTTTGAGATATATTATCAATGAATGAGAAGAAAGAGAGAGAGAGAGAGAGAAAGAGAGAGAGGAAAACGAATTTAAAGTATACAAATGTATCGCTGTACTTTGACTTATAGTTGAGATTTTTTTTTGATCAGAGTATAAGCTTGCTTGATTAATCTTCAACAAATGTTTATGGGTTTTGCTTATCTGATAAATGATAACAGTGTGGTGATAGAAAGATGTCCCTATCTACTTCTTTTTTTTTTTTTTTTTCTCTCTCTTTTTTTTTTAATACCATAAAGTTTTTTTCTTGGACAATTTAAACTGATTTTCATTGTATTTAAAAAAATCTGTAAGCAAATAATATTTTTATTATTCTGCAACAAATTTTATATTAGCACATTTGTAAAGGTAAAAAAAAAATTATCGAGTAAGTTCTTTTTTTTTTTCAAGCATCTGTTTTAATATCTAGCATATATTTATTTTACATGATAAGTAGTAACTAACATTATGTCTTTGAAATTTTATCGGAGAATTTTAGTAATTTTAAATTCACCTTGCTACAAAGTATAATTGAACATCATAGGTTGCATCTTTCTCACTTAGGCTTAATTAAATTTATTTTTCTCCTGATTAAGTTTTTTTTTTTTTTTTTTACTTTTTTTGCGACATCTGTTTGTACACATACCCACTAAACATGTGGTTATGCGCTATCATTAAATAATGGGAATTAATTTAAATTTATTTCCATTGTCCCTAATTGCACATCAATCTTAATTAACTAAAGTTTAGAATTAGATTTTATCGATTTAATTACGATAAAGCTTTTGTTTTGTTTTTGTTTTCCCAGCTAACAGTCTAACTTGAAAGCTATTTGCCTATTTATTAGCATGTAGTACTACTTTCTATATATTTCATCCGTTTAATTTAATTTATTTCTATCAGTGGGGGAAAAAAAAAAAGGCAATTAGATTGAAAGGAGAGACTTATGATGAAATGAAATTAGATTTCAATTTAATCATAACTATAGAAAAATTTAAAAAGTAATTTCATTCTTCTTTTTTTCTTTCCACTCTTTTCAGTAAATCTTTCAACATTCCTTCCTTTTTCATGACAAGATTAAATACTTTTTTTTTTTTCTTCACATAATTCTCTTAATTTTGTTATTCTTCCGATTGAATTACTGAAGTTTCAAAAATTTATTACATTTTGTTTTAAATTATCATTTATTAATTCATTCATATATTTTTACAATGTTAATATATTTAGGCCTTAGATTTCGAGATTTTTTTTATTGTGATCAATTGATTTAGCTATATAAAAAAAAAAAAAGAAATTGATTAGTGATAATTGTAATGGCTTGTATTAAATGATATTAATTACAGTTACTGAATATTCCATCGGATGCCCGTGAAATCGATCTGAAATCAGCTATTGTTGATATAGCATATGAGTATTGGCGTCCAAAAGACAACAAAAAAGCACATGTATTTCGTGTGATAACTCAACAACAAACCGAACATCATTTCTTGGCTTATTGGTGAGAGAGAGAGAGAGAGAGAGAAATTTTTTGATTGCGATCATCGAATTCATCAATTTACTTCTCTCAGATCATAATTAATGCGATTGTCATCTTAAAAAAATAAGCTCATCCCAGAATTATTTCTTATTTTTTAAGACATTTGATATTGTTTAGTTGCTATTTGTAAATTGACGAAAAATTAATTCATATATTTAACTTTCAAAGGATAATCGATATTGGCATAAAAAGTTTGGTATATTTCAATTCAACTTTTTATCATTTTTTAAAAAGCTTAGATATGAAAAAAACGCAACACAATTAGACAATTTTATTGAATGAAAAGTGTATTGCCGATATCTGTATCAATTTTAGAAAAAATTTCAATATGCTTGATACTATTGGGATATTTATTGCAGTGAAGATGATATGTTAAAATGGATTGAAATTATTCGGATTGCATCTTCTAGTTTGGTTAGCTCTCAGAGTGATCATGGTACCATTTCTGCTGGTGTTACAAGTAATGTTGAGGTATCATCTGATGTTCCAAACAGTTGGTCAATTGATGAAAAGTTAGGATCAGATGAGCCGGTTAGTTCTTTCATCTCTTAATGTTATCTGTAGATTGAAAAGTTGAGGAAAACATTTCTGAATGTTTTGCAGCTCATTCTTTCTTTCAATTTCATTCATAAAATTTATTTTTGAAATTTTTGAAAAGATTATTTATGGAGTGTATTTCATGATATTCTGAAGATTATTAGTTTAAAAAATAATTCATACCTTATTGTAATGAATATCCGTGGCATTCTGAAATTTTTTTCTTCTCTTTATCGAATAATTAATATTGAGGTAATATTTACTTACTTTCTGAAGTTTCACGACCTAAAGCAAACACTAACTATCCTTTTTCACCTATCACATCAGTGATATAAGCCATTTTCATAATTTTGGATTTTTTTCAAACAATTTTCTGAACATCGTTCTGAATTCTCTAAAATATCTCACCTTTTTTTCTGTAATTTATTTAAATTTTAGAATAGTTACGAATATTTTTGTTGTCACCATAGAGCGGTTTTTTTCTTTTTTCTTTTTTCTCCTTGTTTTTTTTTTTAAAATTTCAATAGGAAAGGATTCATCGTCTCATCTGAACATTCATTTCTTTTTGTTTCTTTTTCTTTTATTTATATTTTTTTCTTAAAAAAAGAAAAAAAAAAAGTTCGCATTAAACATGACGTTAATTGATCCATTGCGTAGCAGAAAAAAAAACGTCGTTGAAATGATACGTCAGTTTACGTCAAATACAGCTAATTCAATAGCTTTCATCAGTGTATTTCAAAGCTGTTAATTGTTGTGCAATGTTTAATTTCTAAAATACAAAAGTACTTTTGCCATAAACTATATGCATCTTTTCAATTTCGCTGATTAAATTTAAAATAAGTTCTTTTAACATTATAAGGCATAAATAGTGCAATATGTTGAGAAAAACGAAGGATTTAAAAAAAAATTAAAATTAAAATATTGCTGATTCATAGCTATGTAATTTAACACCAATAAGCTGAATCGAACATAAGCATGTTGTCTAATGTCAATAAATAACTAAAAATTTATTCTTTAAAAATTTAAAGAATCCAGCAAAAATATAAAAATATTTCTTGACAATTGATATGCACAATTAATTTCCAGTAATAAATTTCCAAATATCATTTGTTATATTTCTCTTTCAATGATTATGATAGAATTGTTCTTGAATTGATGGTTTTTCTATCTGATTTCACCAAAAACTATTTCATACAACAAGAATGAATTTCTGGAATTGCAATGCAATTTGAATTCAGAACAAATTACTATTTCATGAATGATTTTATCTTTTTGAAGAGGTGGAAAAAAAATTACTAAAAATTGTATTGAACAATTTGAAGAGCTGAAAAAGAAAAAAAGAAAAAATTGCCCAATTAATGGGATATGTTTGATTAGCTGATAATTGGAAGAGTTGATATTAGTCATTAGATATGGCAAAATTTATTGACAAAATGATTCATTAACTAACTGATTGAATTATTTAAATGCATCGATCATAGGTTTTCAGTTAGTTACATTAGCAACATCAATGCTAGAATGAATTAATAGCTATAAATTAATACACACTGCGTGATATTACGTGAATTACTTTCCTGACGTGATCTCAATCACTATTATCATTTTCTATATCTTTGTGAATTATGTATAACGAATGAAACGAATTATTTGCATTATTTTTAGATTATAATAATATCGATTAGATTTTTTTGAAATTTTACTGCTCAGACAAAAATATATGAATAAAAAAAAAAATAATTGCATAAATTAAGAAGAAACCAATGATCAATATCTTACGTTTTTCGTAATATTTCAAATAAAGAATTTGAATGATATTCATCTTATTTTAATATTTAAAGTAAGTACCAAAAAATTACCGGTCCTTTATGTGATCTATATTAAATGTATTTCGCTGATCAGAGATGAATTAATCAGAATGTTTATGATAATTTGTGATACTGTTATCCGATCTTTAGATATAATTTTAGGCTTAGCATATTTCGCTTTAATAAATTCTAATTTTGCATTTATCTTGCCATAGCCAGAGTAATAGGAATCTGAATGTTGTGCCGATAAGTGCCAGTGTTCCTCTCAAATGTATTTCGCATTCTATCATTTGAATGAAGGAAAGAAAGGAATTAGAGCAGATCTTTTGGCAGGTAAGTAGAGACAGGCTTATTTCCAATGATATCTATTGCTAAGCCTAGCTGTCACTACTGCTGCTTTGCTCACTAAAATGCCTTACATCTAGCAATAGTTAGCTTTCATGGCTCATCACCGTTCAATTCAATACGTATTTTGGCCATGAAAATCTAATCGGTCTTATTTTCATCCTCTCATCTCTTTTGATATTCCTTTTCATTCTTTTCCTTTCATAGTTCATCTTTGCAATAATATTTGTGATACTATCCATCTGATTAAAGTTAATCTTTTGATGGAGTAAAATTTGAAAAATTATTGAAAATTTAAGTTTTTATTAAAATTGCTGTAAGATAAACAAAGGCAGATCAAGTAATCAGAAATCATGTAATCAGAATACATAAATGTAAAATATATAGCCTAATTATTTTTTCCGTGTTAATTATTAAGAAGAAAATAATTATTATATTCTAGGATTAGTCACGAATGTTAGTATTATAACAATTATGTTAATTAATGCTTGATATTACATATTACTTTATATTTCATCGTATCCTTTTACATTTATCTCAATGTTACTGCGAAATTTTCTTCAATAATGCATATGATTATTCCAAAGAGATATATCTATAGTTTCTATAAGAATTGAAAATTTGGTAATAATAATCACCCTTAGCCACAAGTGTTGCAGGCATAATTAATATGATATGATTAATTGGGAATTGAATGAATGCCAAATATCCGTTGTTGAAATTCCTTAGTTATAAGTGTCAAATTTTTACATTTCACCTTCTTTATTCCAATATCTCTCTTCCTATTTCTATTCTTCTTTTCTCTCCGACTTCGTTATTTTTTGTCTTTTTCTTAGCTTATTTAAATTTATTCTTTCTATCCATGGTCAGCATGATACTATGTAAAATAATTATTTTGCCAAATAAAGCAAAAGAATAACTGTAAACAACATATGCATTCATCCTGAAATTAACTGCCTTTTTTTTTTTTTTTTTACTTCTTTAAAATCTTTCTACAAAAATTTTTATAATGAAGTTATAACTATCGTTAATTATTTGTCATCGTAATGTTATACATCCTTAATGATAAATTAGAATTAAACTTGCAGTTTTTTTTTTCCCATCATTTTCATAGATTTGGATGCAATCTGATTGATATTTCTATCAGAAGTTTTTTGATCTATTAATATTTTAATCTAATAAAATAAACAACACTATCAAGTATCTTTCACAAAGTTACATTTCCGTGGTAACTTTTTTCTATCTGATCAATAAATCTCCCATCTTATAATTGAAGGTTGAAATTTGCATACATAAGCACCAATCAAAGTCAAAAATTGTAAGTAAAGAAAAGTTTTATTAGGTATGCATACATAAGTATATGATTAATTAAATTAAAAGAAAAAATGAAATCATCGTATGCGAACATATGAACAGATGTGTTTTTGATTTAAATATTTTCTTCATGACTTCATTCATATTGTTCGTTTTTTTTTTTCTTCCATTTCTATTCCATTTCTATTTTTTTTTTTTTTTAGAATTAATGAAATATGAGTAAATATTCGTCTTTTATTTTCTTTAAAGAAATTCATTTCATATGGTTAAAAAAATTAAAATTACTTTTAACATTTATTCATCTCTCTTCAAATAAAAAAAAAAAATGAACTTATCTATATTGAATAATGTTAGTTTGGTACATTTTTAGTAATTCAAATATATCAAAGTGCAAATTTCTTGCAATGCTATAAATTTAATTACTAAAAGGAAAACCTTAGTTAATGAAATATAATTAGTTTTAGTTAGTCGAAATTCCTATATTATTTCTTTATGACATTTTCCTTTTGCTCTTTTTATTATTTAAAAGAAAAGATTGAACGAAATTAATGGTTTAAAATAGTTTTTTCCCTTTTTTTTTTTATGCTATAAAAATTAAATGAAAAAGTTTTTAGCGCAATATTAGTACATTTTTAAAAGTTCACTAATTCAACTATTATTAGCCAAATCAATAAAGCATTAACTGAAGTTAGTCCTAAGTCTTATTTGGTAATATAAAAGATGGATGATAGGATATTATCCTTTTAAGTTATCATCGTATCACTTTTATACCTTTCATCTATCATCGTTAATGTAAAGATTTACATTATTCTTTTCACTAATAATGTTAATGTCAATATTTCAATTTTCTACATTGATAACATATATATGTGGGAAATTTTTTGTTTTATCTAAAAAAAAAAACTTCTTCCTTTTTTTTTTTTTTTGTTTTGTTTTTTATCAACAATTTAATGCAACGAAATTTTTCATAAAATTTATTTACTTTTCAAAAAAAAAAATTATAATGCGTAATATTTTATATGTATTATTTGGCTTTATTATTGATTACTACTTACTTTACAATTTAAAATCTAAAAAAGCAACGCTTCATTTCTAGTTTTTTTTTTCTTCTTTTAATAATATTGATGATGTCTTCTTTTTTTTTTTATGGAAAATATTGTGAACAATTATTATCAAACCTGTCTTCCATTTTTTTTTTTTTTTAAATTCATTGGGAAAAGTTAATTGAAGTTAGTGTTTAGAAAAAACTTGATTATATCTAACATTACTATTTTCATTAATTCATGCCTAATTTTTTTATTTCCGACATCTTCTTTATCTTTTTTTCTTCCTCATTCTATTATTTTCTTCCATATTTACCAATATCAATATTTCTGTTTACCACACAGAGAGAGAAAGAGAGAGAGAGAGAAAGAGAGAAAGAGAATTTGCTGGTTTTTCTAAAATTTCTTTTTTTTTAATAGTAATAACAAATAAAGATTTATTCATTCATGCTTATATTTTAAAGAAGATTACTAATGGCAGTTTCATTTGAAATAAATTGAATGAGAGAATTGATTTAGTGAATTTTTTCTTTTTAAAAAATTTAAGGAAGTAATGGGAATTTCTTCCTCTTTTGGTTTTGTTTTGTTTTTTTTTTTTTTTTTTTTTTTATTGCTCATTCAATTTTATTGCTTGAAATATTAGCCAATCAATCTATTCTTCTAAAATATATTCGTTATAGATATATTTCGATATATTTCCGGTTAAATTTATCGATATATGTATATTTGGAGATCATTAATTACTATTTATAATCTTTTATTTTTATTCAATTTTCTCTCATTCCTTCATAAAATTTGCATCATAGCTTTCCCAAAATATATTTTCCGTTTGCTTCATTAGCATATATCCGTACGGATAGTGAGTGAGTTTTATTCATTGTGAAACGAATATTTGATTGAATATAGAACCTAACCAAATGAGAGATAGATTTTTACTATTAGTTTTCTACTTATTATTATTCATCAGTGTATGGAAGAAAAAGGGAACATTGGCTTTGGCTTCATTAATTTTATTTCCTATTAAATAGCTTTTGCCTATTTGTATTGATTTCTTACTTTGGTCTTCATAGCAACTATAGTGGTTTTTCTTTGATTAGGTTTAAGCTAAGCTAATATAGCATACATGTGATCTATTTAATTTCTCAGGCATGTTATATTTTTGCTATATGACACCAATAACATTAATTTATTTAGTTTTGTTTGCCGATCGATTAAGTCTTATCGTAGCAATTAAAAGTTCTGAAAAATAAATGATACATTGATTAATTTTATAAATTTATCATCATTGAATTAAAAATTTAAATATTATTGTGATTCATTTAAATCATCATTAATTTATCAGTCCCTTTTAAAGCTATTGGTACGAATTGATTTAATTATTGTTAACTTATGTGTGTTGCTTAAAAATACGAAATGTAATTGTTATCTTAGAGGAAGAAAAATTGACATGTAAACACATCCGTTAATTTTTCATTTTGTTCAAAAGTTTCAAGCAATAACAAACTTCTGATACACTTCTTCTTTCTGCTTCTGAATTTCCGCCTTTTACTAACTTACTTATTATTCTAACTTAACTTGCTTGTGAAATTTGTTATTTATTACTATTTTCCGACAAAAATGTTAAAATATGTCAAGTAATAATTGTAAACATACCATATTTGAATTGGATATTTTAAGTTAGAATATAATTGTTATACAACTATCCCTCGAAATTATATCCAATGTAAAAGGAATTTGATATAATAAATGGGATACCTAATTCTTATATTGAAGAAAAATTGAAATAAAAATGATTGTCGTGGTACGATCGTAATTTTCTCATTTTTCAACTTATAAAGAAATTCATAGAAATTTTTTTAATTGATTTGAATGTAAAAAGTGGTAAAGTGAAGGATGAAAAGAAATGATAGAAAGAGGAAAATTTTTTAATGCTAAAAGTTACCAATTTTAGTTTAAAATTTTCCGTAGATATGTACAAATATATACATATATATATATGTGTGTGTATGTGTTTGACTATTTGATTTCGAGTAAATTAGCATTAAATTTGAAAAGGAATTGAAAGACGGGTCATCCATTTGTCAACGCTACATACGTTCTTTCCTTTAATCGTCATTAGGAATTTTAAAATTTTCTGATGGGAGTTGAGTTTTAACTTCATGTTTACCTACATATATGTATGTATGTATGTATGTATGTATGTGTGTATGTCTACTTGTGTATGTTTCGTTTGAATGAAATATTTAGGTTATCGTAATTGATTCCCTAATGTATCTATTCGTAGCAGAGGACCAATTATACAACTTCATTGTTATTGTTGAAAATGATGATGATGATATGATGTTTGAACTACTATTACCATTTATTATCATTACTATTTATAAAAGTAGTAGTAGTAGGTTAGTAATATAATGAGAGACAGGTAATAATTGCAGAGTGATGTTGTTTGTTTATATGTTCATCTATTGATATATGTATATATATATTATTGAAAATCAAGGACACTTTTTTTTTTTTTTTTTTAATAGAAAATATGAATTTATTATTTGCTTTTTTCATTTCATTTCTTATTTTTTAGTTTTTTTTTTTTTTTTTTTTTTTTTTTTTGTAAGATAATAAATTGAAAGGTAATTTTTTTTCTTTGACAAAAATTTAAATCATTGAGAAATATTGATTACAAAAGAATGATAAAAGAAGGTAAATGAAATGTATCAATTTCATAGATCCGACAAAAATGTTGTATGAGTATATATGTTGTATGTCATCTGCTGAGGTAATGATGATGATGATGATGATGTTGAAGAGAAAGTGGAGAAGTATCAAGTTTGATTGTTATTTATATCGTCACCACTTATCATCATAGCTTCATTGAGTTGATTGAAATTTTTTGCCTGTCTCAATTTTTCAACACATTTCATTCATTGCTATTGATATTGTTGATTAAATGTTACTCAGAAATTACCTCTTTGTTTAATAATTTATTTAATGATAAAGTTTGTGATATCAGCAAATCTCTTGATTCCACCATTGCTATCAGATATAGTATAGACCATGATAGCTTAGTCTCTGTTATTCTACTACATATTTCCGCTCTTATTTTTGATATGAATTGATTATAGTAGTTATAAAGTTATTAAGTAACTTTTATATTTTTAAATCTGAACAGTTCAAAGATGATATTTTTAAAGAAATAGGCATAACTTTGTTTCCTTCAACTTTTTTTCCGTAAATCTTTTATTCAATCATTTCATCGACAGTTTCCTACGAGAATAGAATTATGCTATTTGCTCTTTTAAGCTTTAAATTTCGATTTTATTTTAGTAGATCAATCCCGTGAAAAATTGAAATAATAAATAAAAAGGTCAGAGGTTCATGTATGTTGAACATTCATATTTCTAAGTGTACATGGATATATGAAAGGGTTTCATGGCAGTGTGTTATAGTTTCAAAAAATTTATTTGGTAAAAAAAAAGTGGGTTTAGTTTGGAATGAAATTCTTTATTGAATATTTCACAGTCTTCTTTTATTCTTTGCTTCCTTCACGTTTAGCTAGAAATTTGATCTGAAATTCAATTTGAAACTTTTACATCAATGGTAAACAGAAAGAGAAAACAATGTTAGGATTTCGATTGTTAAACTTTTCTCATCCATACATACATATATCAAGGAAAGATAAATCATCAATTTTTTAAATATTTTTAGAAATGTGTAATATTCCATAAGTATTAAATTATAAATGAATTCAATTCTTTCGATATAAATGATTTTATTAATATATTTTTCTAAAATATTATTTAAATTTAATTTCAGAAATTTTTGAATAAATTTCAACAAGATCAGCAGCAATCATTATCTACTCCTTCAACTCGAATTCATACGGGTCATGAATATGAATCACAAGGATTAGAAGAAGGTCCATCCTCACTAAGTAGTAGTTCACGAAGTGATCTAATTCAATTACCAAGCAAACGTACCTTAATCGCAGTGGAACGTTGTAGTACCGATGATTCTAATAATAGTATTTCGGATACAAATCAAATCACCGGTGATGCTACCACTAAACTAATTATGCAAAGGTGTGACATTAAGATTTTTTAAGAAGAGAAGTTGAAATATGTGTTATTTTTTTCTCACCGTTTTGATTTACTAAATTCATTTCCAATATGTCATCTCAATTTTCCCATTCAAAAGAATTTTGAGTTATTTTAAATTAATTCTAAAATATTATAAAATATAAAGTAATGATTAGAAAAAATGGAAAAAAAAACCCATCCCATTTGTATCGATCAGAATGTATAATTTCATTGTTTTTTTTTTTTTTTTTTTTTTAGATATAAAATTAAAGCATCTCATTACCCATCGCCAGGTATAAATAAACGACACTATTCTACTGGACCATCTATGGATCATAATTTGCAACCGGGAACTTCCATTGATTTAGGATCCGGCATTAATGAAGGAGCAGTAACAACTAATGGTAAGAGAACAGTGATTTTTTTTTTTTTTTTTGATAATTAGAGTAGAAATATAACAATGAAGGTGAAATTTTAACAATTATTTTAAAGGGAGAAAATGTTAATGATGAATGAGAAAGTAAGAATAGCAATTCTTAACGATGATTTTTTTCGATTATGATAACCTTTGAAATTTTATAACTAATTAATAGTGCTAAAGTATTGTTTTACTTGTTTGTATCAGCAAAATTATTGCACAGTTCCTTCCTTTTTAACATTTCTCAAATTTGTCTAAATTTTTCGTCTGATTCTCTGTATGTTTAGTTTTTTTTCTTCAAATTCAGATGATCAAGTTATTAGTACATCAACGCCAAAAACTATTCGTAAATGGAAGAAAACGAAAACATTGAAGCAATGTTCATCTGGTCGATCTGAGCAAACATCTTCTCAGCATTCATCTGCATTGGGCCAAAAAATTGTCGATTATCCGACAAGTGGTGATGGTGACGTAAGTTTTTTTTTTTCCCCTCTAACTGTTTGATTAAATGATTTTAAGAAATCTATTTATTGATGTTTGCTTGACTTTAATTATTTAAATCCATTTAAAGCCTATATAAACTTATGGTATGTACATGTAGATTACTTGAGTAACGCGATACTAGTAAAGGGCGGAAAATAAAAGAATGAGAAGAGATATGATATGTCCGTTTGAGAATTGTTAAGTCCTCTTTACATTTTGTTATATTGTAGTAACCTTAAGCAATGGACAGGAAAGGTTAAAGCGCATATCATGAAGGTATCACAACGAAAAGTAGGTATTATCGCTTGGAAGTTAGTTAACATTTGAGTCGTTAAAAATAATTTATTTGCTATTTGGCTGATGTACTTCTTTCAAAACTATTTAAACTGATATTATTTGAGATTTTTTATAACAACTTCAAAAGTGTTAAAATGTTGATTTTGTAAGTTTTCATTTCTGAACTTCTCTTTAACCTTTTTGGCTTTTTCAATCCTTTTTGTTTTCGTCAACCTAAAATATGTCTTCATTATTTCTCAGGCATTAAACAATGATGGGAATCATTGTGTAGTAGCAATAATTTACATCATATTCATTTGATAATTTGCGAAATTTTTGCTTCAAACTTTTTTATTTTCCTTTTTTTTTTCTTCTAAATTTTGATTATATTACTTTAAAAATTTGGATTTTCTTTGTTATCAAAAATTTACGATTAAATTTATTGAATTTTTCAGATGGTTCCGTTACTTATCAGATTATGTGTAAGAGTGGTAGAAGCAAATGGTATGGATACTGTTGGCATTTATCGAATCCCGGGTAATACCGCTGCTGTAAATGCTTTGAAAGAAACACTCAATAGTGGCTTTACAAATGTAAATATTTAAAGTTTTATGGAAACTTTTATACTTCAAATTTAAATAGTAATAAGATAAAATTTATGAAAAATGATACGATCCTTTGATAGTATGAATTATTGTTTGATGCAAAATAATTTTAGGATATTAAAAATTACATTTTAGGATATTAAAAATTACATTTAATATTTTATAAAATTATTTTATTATCATCGAAGAGAATATTGAAAAATTCCTTTCAATTACTATATCAGATACTAGTATTGTCTTCTCATTGCAGTTGTATCTTATTGATATTGGATGCTAAATAACTAAATAACGATGAAATTTTCAAAAAAATTTCAAACTATTAGTCATTCATTAAATCGTTTGTATAGTTTAATCTATCCACTAGATAGAAATTTTTGTAGTTTAAATTTCATATGAAATTTTTTTTTTTTGTATATCAAAAAAGTTCATTGTAATAAGATCTTTTATAAAGATGAATAAGATCGTTTCTTTTTTTTTTTTCCAGATCGATGTTACGGATTCCAGATGGAATGATGTAAATGTTGTTAGTAGCTTACTAAAAATGTTCTTACGTAAATTACCCGAACCATTGTTAACAGATAAATTGTATCCTTTTTTTATTGATGCGAATCGAATCGCTTCTCATCCACAACGATTACGAAAACTTCGCTATTTGGTAAGTTATTTGTTCTGGAAATTTTGTTAATTTTATCCTACAACTTTTTATATCAATATTGATAATATTATAATATTTTTGAAAAATTTTTTAGGAATATCAGTTAGAATTGCTTTTCTTTTTTGCACTTTTTTTTTTTTCGATGAAGATGAATCAAAATTAAAAATTAATGTGCTTTTTGAGGATGAAACATAATTTAATCTCATATTGTCTGATATAAATTTAATTTACAGACTCGTAAGCTTCCTTCTGCTCATTACGAAACATTGAAATATTTAATGGGACATTTAAGAGCAGTGGTTGAACATAGCGATGTTAATAAGGTTAACTTATTGTTGAATTATTGATTTTAATTTTTTATTACAATATATATTTATTTATTATCTAAGAAAAAAAAAAAAACAAAATTTCTTTTTCACCTTAATAATCTTCACATAAAAATTTCATAGTAAAAGATAATGGGTAATCTAAATTTTCCATTGAAATTTCTTATTAATTAATGAACTAAACACTTTTGCAGATGGAAACGCGTAATTTGGCACTGATGTTTGGTCCTTCGATTGTAAGGCCTAGCGATGATAATATGGCTACCATGGTGACACATATGTCTGATCAATGCAAAATCATTGAAACATTCATTACATATGTATGTTTTATTTAAATTCCACTTTGTTATTTGAAATTAAATTTCAACATTTACATAAATGAAAGGGATCATATCATGCTTCAATTATGCACTTTCATTATTATCTGGGGAGCAACTATCCTTTTGGTCATTCTATTTACTAACCATAATGTTTTGTAGTAATTGTACTTTTTGAAATTTAAAAAATTTTTCATTTGTAGTGCGATTGGATGTTCGATGATAATGTTACAGCAGAGGATGAAGTTCCACCACAAATTTTCACATCAAATGATACTACTACAGGCAGTAATCTTGCTGCTGGTAGTAGTGAAAATGATTCTGGTATTATGACTACATCATTTAATGATATGCATAATTTAATTAGACGGGTTAATGAAGCTGAAGCAATCGCTTTGATGGATGCACAGAAGAGTGGAAAGGTAAATGATGATGATATTTGGATAGCATCTATTTGTTGAAGATTTATGGTAATTAATGAGGCGAGTACTTCTCATTGGGAAGTTATCACTATTTTCATAAATATTAAAATATTTGCACTAATTTCAGATAAAGCAAATTTTGAATGTGCGACGTAATTCGAAACGTGAAAAGCGGAAGAAAGTACGTGATCATTCGGTTCATGCTACAAGCGTTGCATCTACGCAGAATGTAAGCAAAGTTACTAAGATACCGGATAGTGCTGCTAATATATCTGAACATTCAGTTACGGGAATTTATCAGGTTTGTATCGGTTAGGTTGCCAAATTCTTTTACTAGATGTTATCTGTGGTAATTTTTCGATTTCTATCTGAAAAATAAGATATTGCAGTTTAATAAAACTACCTTTTTTTTTCCCCCCCCCCACCTTTTTACTATTCATTTTTGTTATTCTGACTGTAGAATCATGAGAATTATATCTGTTAGCTTTGTAGGAACGTGATATTGATGCCGAAATAGCTTCACGTCAACAACAAACTCCAATCAGGTCAGCACAACAGTACACTGGTACCAGTTCATCAGCGGATCATTCACCTTCACTTGGTTCATCACATGATTCTACATCTCATACAGTAGTAACTTCTTCTCCTTTCAATTTATGTGAAATGAAAGATGAAAATGCGGGAAATATGCAAAATTACACCGAAGCGGATGAAATGAGACGTCGAAGACAAAAAGTTCTTTTTCATTCTATTATTTCCAATAAAATTTTAGTTTCAGTTGTTAGCGAAACAATTATGACATTAACAATTTTTGTTCTTTGTTATTTTCCTTTTTTTTTTTTTTTTTTGGTAATATCTTTGGAATAGTAGAAAATTAATTAGAATATTGAAAGATTATCTTCAAATTATTGTGGATACTGCAATAAATACTTTTCTGGATATACCTAGGATTATACTGTTTATATTTTTCAGATATTTTTTTTGTTGTATTTAAATTAGATAAGAATAGATTTCGTTGATTTTTAGGAAATTTACTCCGCACGACGAATTTTTATTGCTGGTACGGATGCGGATTTGGATGATGATGCCGATTTAGATGATCTTGTTAATCATTCTCGACATCTGAATTTGGCATCTTCGCCTACACTTGATGTTCTGAGCGCTGAAACACGTGAGAAAATTCGACGTTTACAACAACTTCAAGGATGGGCTTCTACTGCACTCGAAAGACGTGACGTTGAAATGGGAATGAAGACAAAACGTCCATTAGTACAACGAACCCATGGAGAGGTATTATTTTACTATTTGAAATTTATTTCATTAGTTTTTGTTATTCTGTTCAAAAAAAAAAAAAAAGAAAGCATTAATAGTTCGTAAAATTCATATTCCAAATTTTGATATTTATAGTTTTCAGAAATTAACACCATCAATGAAGCCAACAGCGGAAGATTTTTCATCAACAGATGCTTTATCACTAACATCTGATTATAGCACCACATCATCTGCACCACTTACTATTCCTGTTACCATTTCTTGTGTTGATCATCTGGCTGCTGCAAGTAGTGATTATGCATCCAGTGATTTATCACCATATACTCGCAATGCTAGTACATCACCTAGACATCCTGATCTAGAAACGGTGGAAGTAAGTATGATCGATATGTCATTCAATTTAATCATTTTCATCACATTAATTAATTATATAAACTATCATCATAATACTACATCATTTTTTTTTACATCGAAAAGAAAAAAAAATATTTTATTGCTAAAATTAACATCTTTTTTTCATCTCATCAACTTAAATATTCATGAAATTTTTTTTTTTTTCAACAATCGATTTTTTTCTTTGCACAGATAACGCAGCTTAATTTTTCCTCCGGAATTTCTGGTCTTTTCAAACAATCTCATCAAGGAGCACCATCATCCACTGGTGAAGATTGCTACAGTGGTTCCAGGGATTCGGAAGATGCTATACTTGAGATACCTTCATCGTGCCAATATTTACTTATCACTGAAAAGCAACGTTCGGAAAGTCAACCAAAGGTATTATCATATTGCATATTTAGTATTTCACTATGAATATAACTAATATAAACTCTTATTCTTGTACTTTGATTTAGATTCATTTTAAAAAAATTGACTTTAAAATAGATCTCAAGTGAAGTATGAAATATATCTGAAGCAGGAAACAGTTCTTCAAATTTTGAATCAATTTTAGTTATTTGATTTAGGGAAAATTTCAATAAGATTGCAAATGAATATCATTTTTTGATTCAATGTACAGTTATCTGTCAATTTTTTTTCTTTTTTTTTTTTTTTTTTTTTTTTTTTTTTTTGTAGCTTCATCGATCTCATGTAGCATTTTCGGAATCCGATATGACAGATACAGTGTCAACTCAACCAATTCAATATGATGAAAAGAATCCATTTGTTGATGGGTCGAAAGTAAAAACACGAGGTAAAATGAATGTTCGACGAGAGCTTTGGAGGAGACATACACTCAGCGATATGGATATCATTCGTCAGGTAATCGCAATTCATCTAATTTAAAAAATTTGCCTTAAATAGTTACTACTACTAAACAGTTGCGTTATGTTTACGTTAAAAGTCTGTTTTCCTTAAATCATTTTAGTAATGAGTTTTCTTTTTTTTTTTTTCTTTTTCCGAGGTTATTCCAAAGAAAATAAATTAAATGAATAGGATTCTGAAATAACCATTCCTGTAATTTATAAAATTTCTCAAACATTTATGATAAATAAATGTTTCAGACTTTACGAGAAGAAATGAAGCGTAAAAATAGTGCATCGTCCACTTCACAAACCCGAAACATGCATTCAGATATTGGTACTAAAGTAAACAAATTTGCCCGTTGGGTGAAGAATAGTTTTCGACGTCCCTCAACTGTATTTATGGATGATGACATCCTTAAAGCGGATAGTGTTGAAATTGGAAGTAGCAATATCACTCATGGTACTCATAAGAAACTGGTAACAGTAGTAACACCAGCAACAGTATCAAAGGCAATTAGATCTACAGATGAAAGTGTATCATCGTCAACCGGATCGAACGGTGATATAACATCGCCAGGTGAAGTTCTACCTTCCTCGGGTGATGAACAGTTATGAGCTTATTTTTTTTTTTTTTTTTTTTTTTTTTTTTGTGTGTCAATTATTGATGAATGTTTTTCGTAAATTTCGAAATTTACTGATAACAATTAATTTGAATACTTTTAGAAAGCTTTTCTGTTTTTTTTTTTTTTTTTTTTTTTGATGATAGTTTTTAGTTTCATATGAAGTGATTTTTGCAGTAGTGAGTTCCGATTATCAAAATCTTCAAAATTTTTTCAAATTTTAAAGTCTTTCGAAGTTTCTAAAATAATTTCTTCCTTTTTATTCATACTTTTCTATTTCATTCTCGATTAGTTATAAGTATATAGGTTGATAAACCTATTAATTTTTTTACACTGATTTTTTTTTTCCGTTTTGAATGCTTTATTTCTAAGCACTTGTAACGATTTAAATCATCTTGATAAGGAAGAGTTGATAAAGTTTGCATATTACAGTATCACATGAATTTTTCTGCTGCTGATAATGATGATCGATGCAACGAAATTATTTTGCAAAATGTACATGTGCATAAGTCAATATATATCAGTTTTTGCCCATTATATTACAATTTCTTTTCTTCATTTTTTCAATTTTGAAATGAAAAAAAAAAATCCCAAGTGAATCTTTTTTGATTCATTTCAAATGGAAATGAAATAAAATGAATTGAGGACATTTTTTTACAATTTGTAGGAGAAAAACGGAGAAATAAATATCGAAAGCTAAATTTGTATTTGTTTATTTTGTGTAATCGTTCCTTTTCTCTCTTTCACAATTTCTGAGGATGTTCTTTTTCCGACTTCATTGGTGACAGACGAAAATTTGTCGTATATCACAATTACATATAACAAATTAAAAATTGTGAGATTTAGCATTCTTCCATTTCTTTCACATTCATTCATTTATTCATTATCAATTGATATTCGATATAATGCATCATATAAATTGTTTTATATTTTAATTGTTTCTTCTTTTTCTTTTTTTTTTTTTTTTTGCTTTTGGAGTGGAAGGGGGAAAAGAAGGAAAGTTTGAAAATTTTTATTGTTTAATTTAAATAGCTAAAATAATTATTGAAATTGTTGTGAGCGATATTCACGTTATTGTTCCATTCCCGTTATTTCTATCTTTTAACCGGATAAGCGGATTTTATTTTCAACTTTCTTGATCTAGCTGTACACGAGCTCTGATCAGACGTGTATGTATGTGTGTGTATGTATGTGTGTGTGTATGTGTGTGTATGCGTGTGTGTGTGTATGTGTGTGTATGTATATGTGTTAGGTATTTTATTTTAATATTTCTTTCATCAATTTGAATATTTGTTCTAATATCTTTTTCGGTTTCGCTTGTAAATTTCCCTCATATTTATGTATTACTTTCATTTTTATTTGATTATATGCGTACTTCTTTACTTTCTTTCCTCGGCTTTATTTGATGATATTCGTAATGACTTATTTGATTTTATATTCATGAAATGAGATAAATATGATTGAATAACTATTTATAACTTCAAAAGTAAACACACTCACACACACACATTTAAATTCTCGTTGACTTAAAAATTTGAAACAATCAACAAAGATTAGAAAGAAAGAAGGTTTCAGAAGAAGGATCAAACTTTAAAATTTCAAGGACTGGATTTCTGCAGATTATCAAATTTGGAGACTTCAGAAGGAATTAATTTCAAGATTTGGAATTTTTGCTGGTCATTATATTCGGCTATGGTTAGCCTAGCTTGAGATTTTGCAAAAGCAATCTCGTCTCTAGAAAAGTGAAAAAAAAAAAAACAATTTCACCTTTTCCAAAAGCTTAATGACTTTTATGGAAAATTCATCGTTGTAGCAAAAGAGCCTTAAATTTTGTTGTGCTTCAAAAAAAAAAAAAGAAAGTGCATCTTACATTAAGATCATCATTAAATAACAAACATTAAATGTATTATATCATTTTATTAAATGTATAATAATTATTGTTATTTATGAATTGCGTATTTTTCTATTCAACAGAAAATGAACAAATGTCCCAAATTTTTGGGGTATTTTATTAAGAGTTGAGAAGTAGAACTAATGGCTATGTGAAGAGAATAAGGTCAAAAAATGGTGAAAAAAAAAAAAAAAAAAAGGAGCAAACTGAAGGACATTCTTAAAAATGGGGACAGTGATCGTTTCATGATTGAACGGTGGATGAATGAAAATAATTTCTAAATTAAATGATATACGATCATATATATATATATCAAATCATATCTGTTCAGGTCAATAGTAAAATGTAACCTGTATGTTACATCATAAATGAAATGTATTTGTTCTGTTCGCATTTTATTTTTCTTCATTGCAATTGATAATTTCTTCCGATCATATGCTGTTTTTTTTTTTTTGAAATTATGGCGAAAATTTCAATTTTAGGTACAGCATAATTTTAGGAGGACGTGTAATATTATTATCTCAAACGCATCTATTCATAAATATTTTTTTTATTTTTTATTTTTTATTTTTTTTTTTTTTTTTTTTGGTTGAAACCAAATAGTAACAAACAATGCTGTATTACCTAATTCTCATTATATTTTTCATTCTATTCGATGCGACAAATACACTTCCGCAAGTAAGCTTTGGTATTTAAAATTTAAATCTTTTATGCAAAATATAGCTAATGGAAATGGATGTAAATTAAGTTTGAAATTAAATTGGTAATATTATCAATAACAAGTTTTATAATGTAAAGTTAAAGAGATAATCTATAAATATAAAAGTTTCATGTTTAAAATGCATGCATAATTATTGTTCGTTGCAGAAAGAAGTACAAAATGATTCGAAAGAAATGGAAAAAATCTTAACCAAAATAAATGATGAGGTAATAAAGTAGGATTGTATATACTTTCAGTAATTTCAATTCCTGATCCGGATATTCATGTATATGCAAAAATTTTCACCCAACAAAATGGAAGAGTCTTTTCAAATCTGATTATAGAAAATTATGGGAAAAGCTGAAGACTTTCTATAATTACGGAAAAGATTGAATATTTAATTTATAAATAAAAAAAAAGTAAATATTTTCCAGAAACCAGGAAGAAATTTTGGTCTTATCAAAACCGACGAAGAATCGGTAAACTATCATTCATTTTAGCTAAAATACCTTTTCTTAATTATGCTTCATAGCAGTGCTTTTTGAACTATTCTACTCTTTGACCTTTCCTTCCCATCACTTGTATCATACTTAGACAAAATCTAACAAACATTATAGATAAGTATTTTAAGTTAGGAAGTGAAAAATTTGATTAGTTATAAGCAAAAGCATAAATAAGTGTAAATAAAAGTAAAAAAAAAAGTGGAATGTACAACTAAAGCAGAGATTAATTATATTTACTTTGAATTATATTTGGTTAATTAGCATAATGACATTAAGTTACGAAGTAATCTTTCAAATGATCTTTTGAGGCAAATTGATGATCCAAACGAAAGTTAATAATTCTTAAGTTGAAATATTCATTATATCATCATTTTTAGCATATTTCTCAAAAATTGTCAAATTTTCTCATTCCATAATTCCTTAAAATTTACTCACTTCATCGATTTATTTCCTATTTGTAACAATTTTAGATCTGTGAAGATGAACTATGCAATAATCGAGGTACATGTATCGGTTCCAAGGATACAAATTTCTGCATTTGTAAACTTGGTTACACTGGAATGCATTGCGAGAATAGTTTGTTTCTTTGTTTATTTCATTCAATTTGTTTAGATTACTCTTCAACTTCTCATTTTTTTTTTTTTTTTTTTTTTTTTTCATATCAAAACACTCAATCAACATAATTCTTCTATGATCTGATCTGTTATTAATACTGATTTATTTATCACTTCTTCTTTTCTCATCACAATTTTTTAATTTTCAATTGTTACAGTTACTACTCTTTTATTCTGATAAAATCAAACACAATTTAATCAAATTTTATTACTTGATTCCGAATTTGCGACATTTGCTCACCTGTTTGAGAAATTTAATTTGCAGTGGGGAAAAAAAAAATATGTCCTAATTTAATTCAGAAAATCAATGTGCTTTATTGATTTTACTTTTTTTTTTTTTGGTAAATTTTTATTTTAAGAAATCTTTTAAAACTTCAACAATATTAATTTTCAGATCCGTGTGATTCAACAAGAGATTGTAATGGTAAAGGATTGTGCATCGGTACATCAACGAGTTATACTTGCATGTGTCAACTGGGTTACACTGGTGAAAAATGTGAACAAGATATGAGAAAATGATTATTAAAATTATAATATTTTTCTTCCCTACTCATTCATTGTTTCTTTTTTTTTTTTTTTTTTTTTTTTACACCCATATTTCAAGATTTTTTTCCGTTTTTAATTTTCCTGTCAAAATTATAAAATGGCAATAATCGATGATGATATATCATTCTACTATTTATTGTAATTATATTGAATAATCATTCCTGTAAACAACATGATCAGCATAAAAATCGTAGAATGACATATGTTTGTAACCTAATTCCGGAAACCGGATACATACACTCCCTATATTATCATCATATCCATTGTTACAATAATTATCAATCGACTTATTATGATATAATTGTTTGAAAATTATTATGTCGATAAATGACTACGTATCATATTTATAATCAATTACCTATGATAACAGGTAAATATAAAATAAAATCGAAGATATGAATCAGAATCATTGGAGAATCTGAATTAATTGATAAGAGTACAGAAAGAGAAGGGAGAGAGACTTTCCTTTCTGTTTCGAAATTTACAGTTAGAAATTAGCTTCTCAATCCGATCGATTCCATGCTAATTCAACTTGATCTCACGCTTTATCGTTCAGATCAATAAACTCCCCACCTCGATGAAACCACCACAGACCATTCTGCTTCTCAATCCGGTAGAAATACCTAAACTTTCCGGTTTGGCACTTTTGTGCGGTTAGCTACTATTCAGTTTCTCGTTGATTCAAATGTTGGCACTATGCTGGGCTTATTAATAAGTTGGACTTGTTATAACAAGTTACTAAGAGTGTACTAGGCTTATTGTGGTATGCTAGGCTTATTGTAGAGGATTATTAGAGTGCATTAGGCTTATAATGGTTTGTTGGGTTTTTTATAGTGAACATTATTGTAAGCTTCAATCAGAAGGGTTACAAATTTGGTCTTTCACAGACCTAAATAAGAATTCATGAGGCTAATGAAGGGATTGATTGTACAGTAACATGCAAAATATCGCGGAGTTTTGTATAACAAAGATTATTGCATAGATAATTGATCGATTCTTTATCGAAATTATTTTGAACATAAAAGTTTAACATCTGATTAGATGATATGGATAGTATACATAAATAATTTATAGAAATGCAAATAATGGCAGTAACATTGCACAAGAATCAAATATATTTATGATCGAAATTATAAGAATAGATTGAAGTGTATTTGGAAATTTGAATTTTCAATCAACAAGTCTATATGATTGGAAAAAGAAACGATTTACAGTGCTGTTACATAAAGTTTTCTTTGGAACATATTTTGACAAGTTTCATCAGACAGTGGTTTTTTTCTCGATAACGATGGAAATCTTCCGAAAGGTAAATTTTTGATATATTTATTGTTGGGGATCAAACTTATTGGTTCCCTTAATTATTTCAATAATTGAGCAACGTTTGCATCCACCTCAATTGCACAGGTTGTGTTTTCCTAAATGATGGCGTACTGCTAAGTGCTAGAAAAATACTTTATTATTCTTGGACGACGAGTTGTAAAGGTACACTTTAAATTATTTTGAATGGTAGTGAACATAGTTGATGTTCCCAGTAAATAAAAAATGCAAATTAATTTACGGAAAAGTCATAAAATGACTCGCATTTTCGAATTTAAAGTATGAAAAGTTCATAGTGATTTTCATAATTCCTTCAGAATTTGTATGAATTTAAATTAAAATATTCCCAATGTAACAAATTTTTTCAGTGTTCAAAATCTTCAGCTGATGAAAAGTCTGTTTTCTGTGATCTAAAATTCTATTATGGTTTGAAATATTTTTGGATAAATCTTGTAAATTTAGCCGGTATTTTTTGGAGATAAATTTTTCGACTTCAAAGCTCTTCCATCATATGCAGGATTAATTCCTCTTTTGTGTGATGAATTCTTTTGATGGTGAATTAAAAAAACGGCCTCACAGAACATATCATTAAATAAATTAATTGACAAATATCCTTCTATGTCGCTTGCTTTTGTGTTCAACAAGATGATTAGGATTATCTGCATTGATGATGATGCAATTTTATTTTGAAAATGACTGTTTCCCGAAAATATCATGATTTTAGCTCCTCAAATCGTTCGACATAATCCATGCACAGATTAAATCATGTCAACACGAATCTTTATCTTTTCAGTTTGCTTGAATTTTTTAAGAGATATATTTACTGTGTCTTGACATCGATTGATCTTTTCTATTGTTATACCTACGTATATTACCTATACTGGATTTTTTATAGCTTTCGAATTCAAAATTTTTGAGCTGCAAATTCAATTTAAATTAAATTTCAGTTGGAAGTCTCTTCTCGGAAAGCCGCAGCCAATTCATACATTGATGAAGGTGGTCATGTAGATATTCACAGTGAAAAAGATAGTATTTTATTGCACACAGCTGTTTCTAAACTACCTTTATGGTATGTTCGTTTTAATAAATAAGGTTTATAGTAGATTTCTCTTACGACAGTATATGTATGGCACTTCAATTTTTGCTTTGGATCGCCTCAGGTCCAATCTCGAAGAAATATCATATGGGCGCATTTCATAAAGCACAAGAATTGCATGGCTTCGAAGCTTGCATTTCATCATTCACTCCCTTATACTTTAATAAGATGATATTCTTCGTAATTCTCTAATGTATCAGTTTTTTGTGCATTTTCAGTTTCATTGAAACATATAACCCTATTCTACTCCTGTGATCTCAGCGATCTGCTGGGGAGTCACTAATTATAATAATAGTTCGTTAACTCAGAATTACTTCCAAATATAGAAATAATCTCTTAGATTCAGGGAGATAGCAGAATGGTTCATTGAAAAGGACGAAATATTAGATAGAAATATTTACGGAATAGTTGGGAAACGTTTAGTTAAAGCTGCTCACAAATTTGCCGATTTAAACGGTCAAGAAAAGAAAGGAATATTGCAAAGATGTATAAAGCAGTGCTTTCGTGGTGTATTCCTACAACGATTCGGTGTAGACCTAAAAATTCTCAAAACTGTATTGAAGTTGCAGAGGGAACTTGATATCACAGCAGATCAGGTTTGAATTATAGTATTTGCGATGTGATGTGATTTCCCATAAAATTCTTTGAAGTTCACTTCTTTTCAAAATTAAATCATTTCCTTTTAATTCATATCCTTTATTTTAACTATTTTTGTTTTACTGAAGCAGTTCATATGGTTGTGTCTGTTACCCAACACTTTGAAAGAGAAATGGTCTTTGCTTGCATCAGTAATACCTGCGTTAAAACATGATGAGGTATGCCTTATATTGAATCGATAAGTAATGAGTAATTACTTATTGTATACTTTCTTTTCTGATTACTTAATGGAAGGATATTAACAAATTAGTGAAAGTTCTATCGGATGATATTTTAATTTCTACATGAATTTGAAACAGGAATTTCTAATGTTATTTCGTATAAATAACAGTATTGAAACTTTTGTTTCTGCGAAGTCTGATTTAACTGAGTCTTTCAACATAGTTTAATAGGAATTGCGGCACGATAGTGTCAAAATAAGATGAAGCATACTTCGATAAATTTCAAGGAAGTGGACCTACTGACAACTGAGAATCAAATAGTAAACCTAATCAACGGATGAATTTAACCCGAATAGGATAGCAATAGATGATAAATAAGGTCGTCCAGCGTAAATCCATGCTGTTGTAGACTTATATTGTCCCTAAGGTTTCATACTTATTCATCTGGACAGCTGGAATGCTTTTTTCGTTCTATGCAGTGAAAGTTTAAAATTTGCAGATATGGGTAAGTGGTGAGAATACACTATTGTCAGTCCTGTGGAGAGCTCAAGCGCGTCATTCTAGTGGTTCTGTGACATCTGACTGTTTGCTTGCGTGGTTTATTAGTGATAGCAGTGATCGTCAAAGATGTGCTCAGTTTCTGGCGAATTGTTTGGTGTCTTCCAATCGGTTAGCTTCGGCAATTTTTTGTAAATTAAGCTATTGAGGTGTTTTTATCGGTATCGATTGATTTTTTTAAGTACATTTTCATGTTACTTTTTCGGGCGTAAAAGTTGAAATCCATAGAAAGATTATTTTCATATAGCGGTTAGAAGCGATTATTTCCATAAATGATCCATCTCGAAATGTTCAGAGACTATTGATTGAGTTACTGTGTGATCGAGCGCGAAATTTAGCAGGATTTTATTTACCATGGTACTTGACTACTGCGTTATACATTAGTTTTGACCGAGAGCTACTATCATAATAAGGAATACTACCACCATTACCTTATTTTTTTAACTTGTAGCGAAAGCATTTCATAACAAAAGTTTGGTTAAGGAAATTGTTTGAAGTTTATTATAGCCCGTATAGAAGTGGAGGAATTATAACTGTTGTTTTAGAATGCGTCGCTTAAACTGCTCACGTTTTTGGCTGGCGAAATTAAATACTAATATCAAGTCTAAATTGATAATGAAAGAAGCTGCTGAAATCATTTTACAAATGATTTCGGCAGAAAATCGATCTTTCGAGCAAACCAACGACGAATACCGCCTTACGGAAGAGGAAATGTGCGATTTGATATACATGGATTATTTCTGGAATCCAGAAAAAGAAGAATTGGTTTGGATGTTCTATGACCGTCTTTTATATGGATGGATTTCTGTTCAAAAATTTTTTATTCGTGCATTGGAAAGCAATGAAATTATCTTATTACGCAAGTGCTTGACTTCATATCATTCATTATTACGTCTGGATGCACTTGAATTATCGAACAAACTGATGAATAAGAAATTGGTAAATTTTCCCTAAACTGAAATCTAATTCGTCACATTCTCTTCAAAGTTACTATTGCTTTAGGTATTAGATATTGCTTATATCTTGGACAATATGCTGTAAATTTACTGGATACAATATACTATAAATTTACTTTCATTACCATATTAGCGCGAAACAATTTTTCATGAAATTCTCTTGGCGATATGAGGATGACTGTAGGTAGTACAAAATATAGCTATTCATATTCTCACAGGTTTCGAGAAAATAAGAGTACGCTGTAAAAAGCTGTCTCAGACTACAATTTCTTCTAACAGATCCAAACATAATCCTATTCGGGACTGGTCAGTTCTAATACCTCTGCTACTCAAGTTAATATAATGTGGTGTTATAGAGATATTATATATTAGTTGGTTTATTTCCTGCTGACTTTTTATCATTTTTATGTATAATTCACAGTAGTGATATATTCTTTTTTTATTCAGTTCGATTGGTCTCGTCAATTCGGAAGTGTCAAATCCTTTGTGCTACAAAATTTGGATATCACTGATGCTAATTTCTGCGCTTTAATTTTACATTTGGTACATATCTCGAATGCAAAAGCACGTAAGCGTCTAGGAATAGCTTTACTTGAAGAACTTGATGATATCTGGAATGATCGAGATCGTTCGTGTCAAACTATGTTTATTCTTGAACTTCTTAAGCAGTGCGGTTTTGATAAGTGGTTGGCTGGTACAGAGTTGATGGATTCAATCCTAAGTAGTGACAATACAGATATATGGTCAGTGGGTTATCTGTATTTTTGTTATCAATTTTGTTTTTTCTAAATTTATTTGCATTAGCAGTTTGGAAACATGTAAATAAAATTAATGTCTCGAAGGTGATGAATGAAATTTCTACAGTCTGTTCATAATTTTAAAGGATGAGACATGCAAGCTGAACAAGTTATAGAATTGTAGTATTTTTTTTCTCTTTCTATTAAAAAGAGAAATTTAGATTGTAGTATGTATAAGTTTCTTATATTTCTTCCTTGACTATTTTAAAAGATAGTTCAGATTACAGAGTTGTTCAGTTTAGTTTAGATGTGCAATCAGACAGTGACATTGGATTTAAGTTATGTGAATTATAAAAAACATTCACCGGTAAGGAATAAAAGCATATGATCTAAATCACCCTATCAGTAGGTAATTACTTATTATGCTTTCGTTGTTATGATGATTATATTTAGATCTGCATTGCCATTCATCTACTAAGTATAGCATTCCGAGTTAGCAAATTCTTGCTATTTTTTCACTTGTGATGATGGGGTTCAAAGAAATTAAAATGAAGCTGATATCAGATTAGATCGATTTAATAGTTGTAAATTATGTTTGCGTATCACTGAAATTACAGGCAAAAACTAGTGATGTGTTTATCACCTACGGAGACTGATTCTCAGATTTTTTTGACCGATAAATTTATGGAAATGCTCAATAATGATAGCACAGATGGTTTAAGCTACCTTGTAAAAATAATGTTGCAATTCAAAGAGCCGGAAGAGATTTTGAATTTAATGAAGCGCAAAGATTCGAACAGTAAGTTTGCCTGTTGGTTAATTCTAACTTAAGGCTTAGTCCCTCAACAAATTGATTTTTGATTAAAAAATTAGTGTTTTTCTAGGTGCAAAGATTACATTGATTTCGCTGATAGAGAATTTTGCTGCTCAATCCGTTCGTGATCCTTCTTTCTGGATGGACATTTGTATTAAATCCAACGCTTATTTGATTTCACTCAGTGGCAGTGAGCATAATGGGCAATGCACATCACTTCCTGAACTGTATAGAAGACTGTATCCTTCAGCTTCTCCAACACTGATGATAAGCAGTAAACAGCGTGAAGTAGTCGATCAGTATTATCATGCCTTAAAAGTTAGTTATTCTTTGTCTCTTTTTTGTTTCTTTCTTATTTCATCGAAATAACTGTAATGGTTGACTTTTGTTTCTAATAGTAAAGTTGAATAAAATCGAAATTTTGATTCAGGTTTTCAATTTTTCATTATTTCTTGTTGCCAGAAATAGTTGCTTGATCTAACGGTAATGTATTTAATCTCCAAATCTCGCTCCACGTATTAGTTTGCTGTGTTTTATATCCTAGGTAAAGACAGTTTCGTGTGTCGTAGTTGATTAGGGCCCTCCGTGAAGAAAATAACACAAAGTGAAAAAAAATTAGAACCAGTATCATTATCTCAGTCAATTGCGGTTGCATTTATAAAATATTTCTGTGGAACTTTCTAGGTAAACTGCGAATTGTTGGCATCTTTATGCGAAACGATAGGAACGAAAAATATTATTACACATGCATACGATTCGGTATGGAATGTATTGATGCGAAGTCGTCATAAAGGTGTGGTCGATGATTGTGCCATTTGTTTTAATAGAATAACGGCTTGTTGTATGGCGAATGGTTTACGTGATGTAGTATACCAATATCTCGAGAAAGTAAGACTTTCGTTTCTTTCGACTTACGAATATTCATTACCTTTACAAATATTCTTATTAACTTTTATTTTTGGTAATATCATTAAAAAATAACATTTGGTGTCTTATTTTTAGTCTGGTGTCTTATCATAGCATCATAGCCTGGTATCTTATTTTTCAGTGGTAATTAATTCAATGATATAGCGTGATAATGTGTATTTTGGTAAATCCTCTATTTAATTTCTTTGGGTGAAATTTCTTCTACTGATGATGCTTCAAATTTGTTATCACCATGAGAATATTGAGTGGGATAGTGTCGAAGTTCGCGGGTCCCTCAGTAGAAATTTCACGGATTTTCGAAAGAAATTTACCTTGTTGACCGGAGAGGGAGATGAGGGGAGAAGGGCTTGAAGCCAGTACTTTTATTAACAAATATTGAACGGAATAATTTGGTGGTATACGCTGTGAGACTACGGGAGGTAATCTCAGTCAGTGATTTAGTGCTGAATATTTCCGAAGCATAATCATTTACTCTCAGTTAAGTTTTCTTAATATCATTGAACCTAGTTTTTCTTAGTCATCAACTTAATCGGTAGATTCAGAAAAACTACACAAAATCTCAGCGAGAAATTACAAAAATTAAAAGTAGTATATATGATTTTATGATGCCATCCGAGAAATCATCCTAGTATTCCCTATTTCAGACGAAAAAGTTGTCCATTGACCTTGAATGTACGACTCGTAATTTGGCATTTTGTTTGGTGTTTAAGATATTCTATGAAGTATTGGACACGGGTAACAGCGTTATTGACTTTCTGTTTGGAAATATTCGCTCATGCACACCATTGATAGCTGTACGATTAATGAAAGTACTAAAAACTTTCCTGTGTATGACAAGTTTTGGTGCGTCGAATTTTTTCCAAGTTGTAACTCTCCATTCGGATTCCATTTTAAGTGCCAGTTGTTTCTCTATTCTAGAATAAAAGATATATTAATTTTAAGTTCTTCTGTTGAAATATATTATGATTTTTTTCTGGAAATAAATCAGAGTTTCATACTTATAAACTGGATCAAGAGCAACTTATTTCATAAAAGTCTTCTGGAATAAGATAGTTTTGTGCAGCAGTCAATCGCTGTTATTATTATTCAGTAGTCGCTCCAAGAGAATAGGATGGGCAGAAAAGGAGATTTGAATGATAAGGTAGTTTGAAAGGAAATGTTAGGAACAGGAAGAAAGGAAGGAAGAACAATTATCTAACTTCCCAGTCAATACATTATAATCTTTTATATAAACTTTTCTATTTTCAGATGTGACTTATTGTGCTGTAAAAATTTTTAAATCAGTGTTGGATTTCTATCGAGCAGGTAACAGTATAGTACGAAATGCAGCTTGCCATTGCTACGGTAAAATTTTAATTTCGTTTTGTTTCCTTAATTCTATGAGTGGGTGCTAAGTTCCATAAAGAGAGAAAGCTTATTGGTTAAAATTGCAGATAACTATATATACAAAGAAATAGATCGCAACTTTTGATTAAAATTGATGAGTTTTTCAGCTTCACTGATCCACAAACTCATAGATGACACAGAATATGGGATTCCCCTCTTCACGTTTGTTTTACGATATGACTTATTGTGGAATGAGTATTGCAAACAGTTGGAACAGACAACGGTGCACGATCCAGCCTTAATATTGTTGCTGTCATTGCTGGAGAAATTACGCCTTGTGAGCGAATCATTTTACACCGTAGCTCAATTAAAGTAAATTTTTTTGACTGTTAATTTTGAATGAATGTGTGTTGTAATTGTTTTTTAAAATAAATCCATTACTAAGAAGGGCTCACTCTATCAATTCACAGCATGTTTAGAAAGTTTACCTGGAAATGCTTAGATTAAAATTATGAAAATTATCACTGACAGGTTAGGTTATCATTTGATGGAGGATGAGGTGCTTTCAATTGCTAAGTTTTATTTCATGTTTAGAAATAGTGAAAAGTTTTCCCATTTTTTGCTCTGTATATTGGTACTAGCGGGTCTAAAGAACTGAGTTTTACACATGCCATTTGTCTATTTAACTGGAACTGTCCAAAAGTCATTCATCAAGTAAAGTTAATGATTACAGCAAGCTTCCTCTACTGACATTCAATGATCTGATTCCAAATACTATGCTATATAATAATCAGTATCAGTATTGAGATAGTAAGATGCAACGGCATTCTTGTTACAGGCATCTGCAGTCGATTGTAAGCAAACTTGTTTCCTTACTAGTTGTGAGTCCTAATCTACGAATCAATCATTTACTAGTATCTTCTTTGTTGCGTCTGGTACCATGTAGAGGAAGATTAACACACCGACTGAAAAGAATCATGGAAAATAAATTACCGTTGAATATCCAGAATGCTCTGAGCTATGCTATCGCAGAATTAGAGGCGTAAGTTTAAATTTTTTACTTATGGTAGTGAGCTTTTTCTGGTATATCATCAAATATGTTGTCATATATTATGCAGTAAAGTTTGCAACCTTTAATTTTATAAGATTGTCAGTGGTAGATCGATTTGATGTTGATGATTGCTATATCATTTTATTGTACAGTTCCGATCATTTTAGAATGGAATTCCTGGATTCGCCATCCGATATGTTTCATTCTTTCTGTTCACATTCCACTACTTTGCTACCCAGTTTAATTCAGAAAATTCACAAAATGTTGACTGATGGTCATTTTGTTTGTTTTGAATACTTTGGAGCTTTACTTACGGAAATTGAAAAACATGCTTATTCATCAAAAGAATTGCGGCGATTTCATGCGGCATATGCTTTAATGATACTGTCGCGTACTTCATGCACTATATTGATTCATTCCCACTCTTATCGATACAGGTTGATTTTTCATTGGAAATGTTACGAAGTAAACAGACTATTTGAAAAAGGGTTCAGTGAATTGCTAAGAGGCTGATGATGACTATGGAACATTGAAGCATTTTCAATATATATTTTTGGAAGCTTCAGACAAGCTAAATATTGGTTGACTAGGGCCAGTAATTGTCATTGTAACGATATCTAAAATATCTTCCCATATATCTTCATGTTATGCATACATATAACTGGGATAGCAGTGGTTTTGACTTGAACTGTGCTTTCACTCTCATTCAGAAATGTTAAAAATTTAACTTTTGCATATTGTATGATTTACTTTCCATCCTTCCAGGTTTATATCTTGTTGTCGCGCGCTTCTATTGGATGAAGTTGATTGTATTAAGCGCATTGCATTCGGCGTGGTTAATGCATGCGGTGGTGGAACAACGTTATCCTATTCATGGGATCCAGCTATAAAATTGAAGGTGAGAATTTTTTGTGCCTGTTTGAAAAATGCAAGACTGATCAAATAACATCATTTTTCTTGAACAGCACACAGGAAATATATCACTGTTTGTGATGTCATAATCATCAAAAAACGAAAGCCTTTATTTATTCATAGCCTGTTCATAGTTACACAATTGATTTCCTTGACATTTGAATTGAATCACGAATGCAAATTAAGGGATTCACCCAAGTTAGATTCAAATCATTGGCAGCTGCATTTTCTAGTGAGAAATTTCGGGTATACTGATATTAAATGAGTGAGAAATGGAATTCAGGTTTATGGCAATATTTTAAGGCTTATTTTGATACTGAGGTGAGTTTTGGAATGATGTTTGGAGGAAGCCGCCGATGAATTTATATTTTCAGGACAAAACAATGAGGCGCACGGCTTTTCAGAAAGGCACTGAACTGGAAAGATTTATCGCTTTTGAAGGCTCGAGCTAATCGTAACAAGACTTTTAATGCTTTTAATTTTTCTAGATATGCTCGCAGAAGAACCTTCACTGTTGAATGAGTGGTCCAATTATATTTCTACTGCTTTTGATTTAATTTGTTCTACATTCAAATGACATCATCTATGATATATGATCGAGTAATTTTATGTGTCAGAAAGTCTCTTAACAAATGACGGAGTGAAAAATAACTATTTCCTCTAGGGGAAATTAACGCTACGATGAGTTTGAGAATACCCTTATACTGAATCGATCCACCTTTTGTTCAGCTCCTTCTTCTGCTGATTTCATCCTTCAAGCACTGATAAAGTAAAATGACAATAACAGACGAAACTGTACACTGCCGATTCATGTGAACAAAATGGATTTGAAAGTTGTATCTATATTTTAATGTCTTTTTCTCTCATTGTTATAATAAATTATCACTCGTCGTTAAGTTTAATGAATGTAATTCGACTTAATTCATTTTTAAATTCTGTAGTTCGTGCAAGATCAGTTTACTTTCATTATTTTATGTAAGGAAACAAAGGAAAAAGTGGCATTGTACAGATAACTTATTGCTTTACATAACAATTCACGAAGCTTGTTGCATTGATCATGTGCGTATACTTGATCTCGCTTTGTCCATAATTTCACGTTTTATTCGCGGATAGTTCGGATAAAGTTCCAGCACGCGATGACATATTTCGATGCAGTTGAACGGTTTTCGACATTTCAAATAGTTGTAAGCAAGTTTGTAACCTATATTTATTTTTTGTATTTTTTTTAGCACAATCTAACTAAGCAAGTGATAAGTAATGAACGTAAATTATCAACATGGTACGACTTGCCTTTCACAATTGCTTTGCTCACGCCTTAAAATATTCATTACTCATTTCACCGTGAATCCAGTAGGATGATACATCAAAAAATCTTACCGACGGTTGGATTCCTGCATCTGCTTAAACGCCAAGCTTCTTCGTAATTTGCTGCTGCTTCATTCCATTTCTGTTCTTTCTCACATATATATCCCTTGTATTCAAACGCTTTCATTGAACTCTGAAAGCCTTATAAGTTTATAGTCCCATATTTTAACTTTGACCTTCTCAAATAACATTTCAAATGTTGAACATTTTCTTGAACAAGTGTTAGTTGCATGTAGCGGTGATTAACGGTGGCTATTTGTATATCATTTGTTTGAGTTTTATGGATCAATTCCCGCATTAAATTTTTGGAAGTGCTCACCGCATTATGCTGTAAAACAGTTCGCAATATATCGGAAGCTTGATCATTTTTGCTTTGATTGATATAGATATCGACTAACAACAACCAACCTGTTGATAATTATTGTAAATCATTCAGATTTCAAAATGAAAAATGAGTAATGTGGTGATTGGATAGGAAAGAAGAGATTAGACTGTTGGATGACTTGGTCTTTTAATTTTGCTAGTTAAATATCGAATTCTCTAGAATTAGTAATTCGCTAATTTCCGGTTGCATATACAAAAAGCTTCCCAGTATCATATAACTCGATGTCATATTCTACAACATATTAGAATTTAAAAAAAAAGCAAATTAGCTTGGCACTTTTCGTTAAACGATAACACTGCTGTCTAATCAGGGTTTGATTCCGAACGTCATTTTGGAGAAAAACCAATCAAACTATAGAAAGAAGATACATTTCTCCAAGTAATCAGCATCTTCCAATGTCCATGTGTAGCCAAGTACACGTTTTAGTTGAGCTTTCGCTTTCGGTACTTGTTTTAAAATTAAATAAGCTCGAGCTGAACCGAGGAGTGCGCCGACGCTTACTACTCCCTAAAAAAACTGTCGAGTTAGCCTTTTTTTTTAATTAGTATGAAATCGGGTTAATTAGTACTCGTTCATTTTGATATGGTAGTGAAAAACGAACTGGATCTTCAGTTTCGACCATGCTAAGGAAATTTGTCAATGCCTGCTGCACATTTCCGCGATTGCTGCTCATTAACATGATGAAATTTTCCATTAGCCGATACTTATAGTCTAATCCAGGCTTGTACTGTAATTCCTGTAAAATCTTGGGAGCAGTTTTATCCAAGCTTTTACATTTAATTGTGGAGGAAAATTTTCTTAAAGAAGTTTCCTATGGATCGTTTTATGCAATATTGTTTTTTTTCCCCCAAACTTTTTCTCTTTAAGCATCGCTTTCAACTGTTTATTGAAGCTTATACTAAGAGCTTAGTAAGCGTGTAAATGTAAATTATTGGCGGAAGGTTGGTACTACGGACAAGTTTCTATTCGACCCACAACTTTAGTGAAATAACAGGAATGTAGTGAAAGTATAACACCATAGAGTTTTTACAGTGGAAACCTTTTAGAACTTTTTTATAAGTTGCTGTGCTAGCAAAAGGAAGTGTTAGGGTTCTTTGACCATTCAGTTTCAAAGCAATTAATGGATAAAATCAGCCTCTTCAAAAAGATTAAAGATATGTAAGCTAGGAAGTTGTACTTCTTAATCCACATATTGGCTAGCTACTTGTGGTAGGAGTTAATATCGCTGTTAATCTCACCGCATTTTTAACATTGCCAACAACACAGTCCCTTCCACTGCATTGAGATCAAACAATTATATTTACGACCTAATACAAATTTTTCATTTTTTTTGAATGAAATTTATCTTCCTTCCCAGCAATACTAACTACGGAGCAATTAGCTTTTTCCCTTTTTATATCGTTTTACACAAACTTATGATGTAAACTGATACTTGTTATATAAATATTACTGAATATTCTTAACTTCGAAAAAGGATTTGTATAAAATTAATTAATCATACCTTCAAAAATCCTTCTGCTGTCTTCGTGCCCACTTCTCTATCATTTTCATTGTTTCTAGAATAAGTATTATTCTGGCAAGAATGGAAAAATTTATATGACTTATTTTGCGCTATCTCATTGAGCATAATTTTTCTGGTAACGTTTTAAAAGTTAGACCCAAGTTTAACTCTATGTGTACCAAAAGAATTTCATTAGAAATCTAAAAGAACTTCCGAAAGCGAACGTATTGCAGTCCTGATTATAATCGAGCGCTCCTCCTCCAATTATTTCGTTATCCGGATTTAAGCAGATTTCAATCATATTGTAAGTGGCTCGTTCGCCCCATTCCAGATCACGTCGTGCACGATTGAACGCTTGCAGTGCTGCATTTGGGTCTCCAGTATACCTAGGAATTTTAGATCCATCATTAAGAAAGTAGGTTCTTCTCTGAATGATCTGTTTGGAAAAATCCACCAAAGAAGGAAATATACAATTAACATTCTTAAATATTTAGAATTGAGTTTTGGTCTACATAATTTAGTTTTTAATAAGAGATCAGAAAAAAACTACAGTCTCGTTACCATTCATGGAGTCCTTTACAGTAATTGAATCCAGCATCAAGTGTAGCACGAGGATTCATGTTGAGAGCATTTCTGAGATATTTTTCCGCTTGTTCCACATTACCTCTCCGCCAACTCAACTCAATACATCTTGCTAACGCATGATACTGATCTATATAATTAAATTTTTCTATATTAAAAAGGAAAAAAAAAAACGCATTTTATCTTCTGCTTCGAGTTTTATTCAAGTCTTTTTCAATGCTTTTTTATATTTGAATTGCTTGAAAGTTATTTTAGTTTAGTTAATTATAAGATTTAAATACAACTTAGCTGTAAGAAAGTTCTTACCCTATTTTTTAGAAAAGGCATTGAATCGGTGATCTTTTAATACTCATTATAATATGCAACTAGCTGAGCAAAGTAGCATAAAAACACAAATTTCCAAATTATCAGACTCTGCTTACTTGGATTCCTGTTGAGCAGTTGTGTAAAATGAACAGTTGCTTTAACGGTTTCATTAGATTGGTACAACAAATCAGCCATCATCTATAGCAAAAAAATTCCCAAAATTCTGCAATTTTTTGAATGATGCACAAAAATATATATAGAGTGAGGCAGAATCTAACGTACCAATGTAGCATCATCGTTATCCCGGTCAATATTCAGGATCAATTGGCATTGTGTATTGCAAGCATCCAGCTTGCCAAGCGAAAGATATAAATTTGCAAGTGCTATCATTATCTAAATTTCAGATTTTAAATGTTGATTGTATTTTGAATTCAAAACAGACGTATGTCTTAAACTTGATGAACGAAAAAATGGGTAAGGAATGAAATCGTAATTAGAATTTAAAATAAACATATTCTTTAAACTCGATTAATGAAGAAGTAATGACTTCGAGTAATGATGAAAAAAATTCAATGCGATATTACTAATTTCAGGAATGTTATTCCCTTCACACTTCTATTTTTTCCGCTTTACGAAATCTAACATATCAGCTTATTGTGATTGAACACTCCAAAATAATAGTTTTTAAAATCTTTTATTTCTATAAACTTGTATTTTCATTTTTTTTATTTTCATTGCATTCAATTTAATTGTTACTATTTTTCGTTTGAAATTCTTGCCTTAATATCTGTGTTATTCAAAAAGATAGCTTCCTGGTAAAGATCAATCGCTTTATTAACGTCCCTTCGGTTCCAATGTAACTCTGCCAGCTGACAATTTAGCCTGAAAATATTACATTAAACTTTTGGTAGAATGCGTTTCTTGAAGTAAAAGTGTTAATTAGAAGAAACTTGCTGCAAAGTAGATGTCTCTTAAAACCAAGCCCTGCTCAGTAACAGTTTCCACTGTCTACAAATTAACATTTAAAAATGTCCATTTCTTTACCGACATAACAGTTGAATATCAGAAATATCTAAAAACTGAAAGACGCAAAAATTGAAGATCAACTAGTAGACATACTTCGCAGCAAGTTTCTTCTCATCAACAAGATTTGCAACTTCGCCTGGTGGTTTTTCAATTATGGATAGTTGAATTTCACGTGCACGTTCCAGAGCTGTGGATGCTTCTTTCCAGTTACCATTTTCGAAATGCACTTTCGATAATAAGGACCAATAGGATACATGGTCACTCATTCGGGCTATGTCTGAAAAACGATTGAAGAATTTACTTATTCGAAAGTGGAAAATAAAATGGAACTAATATTTTTTAATCATCACTACCATAGTTCACCAACGATTAGTTCATTAAATGATTCCTCAATTTTATATATTGTCAAAGCTTTCGATTCCAAAAATTATTTCTAACAAATTAAAATTTCTCATTTCAAGTTTGACCAAATTTAGCCATCGTTAATTATATATACAAATTTGAATATACATTTAATAAAATCCCCTTTTCAGCTCTAAATTTCGAGTTGCTGCAAAATATATTTACCAGCAGGATTTTGGTCTGCATCAAGTGCCTGACGCAACACTTTTTCGCATTTCTCATAATATTCGAGCTGAAACAACAATTCCGCCAGGCGCATTCTCATCACTGGTTTACGTCCACTTTTCAATGCCGCTTCATAGTAACTGATTGCCTGAGAATTCAAACACTTTTTTTGAGATCGAAATTTCTTCAGTTAATGTACATAATTCATTAAATGGCAAATAGTCTTTTGTTGGGCTGCTTTTCACCAGTTGTTTATTTTTCTTCAGCCTTTAAATTCAATATTTCATTAAATATCAACATGAATGTCATCAGAATATAGCGACTGACGCAATAGTTTTAGCTTCTTCTGACTATCCTTAGGACACCTTCAAATTTCAAAAATCCATTTTACTTCTGATACATCTTTATAAAATAACATGAAGATACCTTCGCATAAAAATGACATTGCACATATGCCTGGCCTATTTTTTCAGCTAAGGCATCATCCTTTGGATTACTTTTCAACGCCGTTTCATATACTTCAATTGCTCGTGCAGGCTAAAATAAATTCCTTGAAATTTAAACCCCTTAGTGTCTTTCAAATGAATGAGAAGTCGAGAGAAATGAAATTAGAAAATTAGTAAACCTCCTGTATGCTCATGTAAGCATCACCAAGCAATATGTACGCCATTGGTGACGGATTGTTTTGCGCAAGCTGTCTGAAAATGCAACCCTAAATAGGAAGATAGTTAAGTGATAAGAAATGAAGCTGAAAATGAATGTGAAATTCGTTTCACTTGAGGATGAGATTTCGTCGACGATTATTTCTCATAGATATACTTGGTAAAGTATGAATCACACCAGGCAAAATGTACTAGTTGGAGGGACCGGATTCCAAAATTTTTAAGCCAATGTTTCGGGCTTGACATGCTCCCTTATTAATAAGTTAATTAAAGATATTCGCATTACATTTACATGATTAATTTAAAACAATGCTGTTGAGACACGTTCTGTCTAAGCAATAGATAAGTAATGACTACCCTATAAGCCATAACAAATGCAATATGGCAGAGAATAATTTTTGCTTTATTACATAATTAATTCTGTATGTAAGACATTCCAATGTTTGATGTCAACATCAATCGGAAGCTGAGTTAGTAAAAATTTCTATATCTTACTTGGTTAAGAACTGCAGTGCTTTTTTGAAACTAAAGCTAATCTTTAATTGATGCTGTAGAATGTCAAGTGACAGGACAATGTCAATCTTAAAGATTTTCTCTCCATTTCAAAACAATCTCTTAAAAATTTACTGAAAGAGAAGTAATTGAAGGATAGTTTTTAATATTTTTATCGAATTGAAAAAGCAGAAGTAGCACATACTTGAAGCAAACAGCGAATTTTCGTTTATCTTTTTTCTCGTTTAAATAAATTTCAGCCATTTTAATGCGAGCTGCTTGATAAGTAGCCTCTGTAGGCAGTACAGATGCAAGCACCTCTAATGCACCATTAATATCTTTGCGTTGTAATTTCAAATTTGCCTCCATCAGGACGAATTGTTGCTCTTCCGTTCTACCAGCCCAGCGCTCGTGCACTTCTTTCATTACCGCATCAACTTCTGCCTTTAAACATAGGTAAAGTAAATCTTTTGAATTTTAAAAAGGACATATTCAGTCAAGAAACATACAAGTCGTCCAAGTTGCTGATAGGAATCCATCAATTCCAAGTAGATGGCAATACGATCCGCATCAACAACTTCCAAATTCTCTCGTTTTTTCGATTGACCTTCAAAATGTAAATCTTTTAAAGCATTGAATAATTCCATTTCTAACAAATCTGAGCAATTGTTTTCTTTTTAAAATTAAATCAGAAAAAAGAAGAGGAAAGTTCGAGTGAGATTTGCTTCGGTAGAAATTTGGTAAAATAATTTTGATTATAATAAGATAACAAGTAAAGAATTAAGAATTAGATCTTCGTTCATATCATTCTTAAAATAAAAAAAGGCCCTTAAATTAGTCTAATAAAGAAGCTAAAAAGAAGGTATATCTTATTTTCGAACATAACCATAACTCCTTCTAATTTGGAAGACGAGGAGAGACATAAGTTTAAGTAAAATATAGCATAAATTTGCGTTAAAAAAGAATTAAAAATGCACTAGCTTTAAACGAGGGTAGTTCGGTTGCCTTCTGCAATGTTTGTATCGATGCAGCGATCTGTTTCGAATTCTTTTGTAATTTCGCCCTGATAAGGTGATACAAAGGATGTTCGCGAACTTTGAAATTATTACTTAGGCCAATATCCAAACATCTACCAGTCTCTTCATAATGATTTTTGTGGAGATGAATCTGAAGTGTTAAAAAAAGTCCAAAAATTCTACAAAAAAAGGCTATCATGACCGAATTCCTGAATATTACTCTACCTGTGCCATAAGTAAGTGGGCTTCCGGAGGAGCATCACTTTTATCAATACAACTTTCTAATAATTGTTCTGCTTCGGTAAAATCCATTGAAAGATATTTTGCTTTGGCTAAGAGATATATAGCGGTCAACAATGCTGAAATATACGGAAGTAACGTAAGTAATACTATAATAGTTTTAAATTTCAGCAATAAACTTCCTAGACTGAATGGTCAAAGCAAACGATCTACAACTTCTTATTTGTTAAGCATTAGAGTTATTCTTCTTTATTGTGCAAGAGACTCCGATGTCTACTAAAGCTCGAAATATCTATATGAGACTAAACCTTGCATTTTATGTAATAGACAAAATTAAATGACATACCTGGACAATAATCCCTAACTAATGTTAGGACTCTATCAATTTCTTTCAGTACAACATTAGTGGAATTCACCGGCTAAAAATTTATGTTATCGATGAATGCTTTAATATCATATTTATGAATGATTGACTTGACATCATTGTTTTTATTCTAATATAACTTGATCGCTCATTCAACTTTAAATTCTTTTCTAGCACGTTAGACTGCAAAAATTTTACCGTAAGTGGTGCAAATTCGTAAAGTTGCAACGCCATATCAATCAGTAAGTTTGGATCCAGTAATGTCAAATATTCCGCACCAAAAACAACGCTCTGAAAAATTCCCAAAACTCTCCAATTCGGTTGTTTTTGCAGGCAGCTTTTTATGCATTTGAAAAGTGCAATATGAAGCAAGCTAGAATTAAATTAACTTTGATTACTATTGATATGAAAGCACTCCAGATAAAGCTAAAAGCTTTCCAGTTATTGAAACTGATTACCAAAATTTAACCTGCAACACTGATAGATGTACATCCACTGCATTTTTTATTTTTTGGAGGATTTGTTCAAAGGGTTTATGCTGCTCTTTATCCAATAGTGCCATCAGATAAATATATAGCTGAAATTTTTGAAAACCTAAAATTCAAAAAATAACCATAATTCTCGACAATTAACAATTTGCCAAATATTTGAATAAATACGAATCAAGCTTACACTAGTTTGACAGATACTCGGATGTGTTGCTTTTACGAATTCCATTTGAGCAACTGCATCATCTATTTGACCTTTTGCAATGAAACATTGTGCTATACCTATAAGAAATCTTATTCCGACCCACAAATATCTATTAAATAATAAATGGTTCCGGAAAAATCCAAGAAAGTTTAAAACTAATAAAGAAAATTATTATAAAAAAGTCAGGAAAAATATTATCTGTTACCAATTAATACTCGTTCATTAGGAGCAACATTATCCTTTAATGCTTCGAACGTAACTGCTTCAGCTGCCTTCAAATCTCCACTTTGTAGCAATAATCTCACCTGTTCATACAAATAATCTTGGTTCTTTGTCATCGAAACTGCTCTATCAATTAGCTTCCTAGAAGTAATTTTTGATAATTAAACATAGTTTTTCCAGAACCAGTGCCGAAATAAAATAAACAGACGGCATAAATACGAAAGATTACCCAGAGATTGTTAGAGAAATAAAGCAACTTTCCAAAATTAAAAATCTAAATGATTTGATTGGTAAATTTTTATAAGTCTCACGAAAAGTGATGTTTTGTTGCTGAGGGATTTTAAAGATATAACAGAATATATTGAATTGAAATGAAGGTTACTATCTAAAAAAATTTTCATAAATTAACAATATTTAAGGAATTCAATCTAAACCATTTTAAAAAAAAAGAAAATTGAAAGTGAAAATGTTGAATTATACAGATAAAAAGATGAAAGAAATAAGTGAAATTAAGTAATCGAACTGACCTTTGATTAATTAAATCTTTCTAATGCATATTTCTAGTACTGCAACTTACATTTCTTCGTCGTGAAGAAATCAGTGAGAAATATCAATGAAAAATAAGGAACCTAGCAAATTTAGCCGCTGGATGATCAAATGTAGTGATTCGAATGATAAGTTGGGCAATTTTACAATGCAACTGGTGATTTTTTGACTCGTTTCTCTCGATTGCTTCAGCAAGATTTTGCAAGACATTTTCAGTCTCTTTTACACGACCTTTTATGACCAATTCGTGAATCACTTCTAACCAACGAATTTGCAAACAGTCATTCTAAAACTTCAATAATAAATTTACTGCTTCCAATTTTTGTTACATCTCTGAGCATTGATAATATTTTTCCTTTTTGCCTAAAATTTATTAAAGTGCAAAGTTATTTTTAAAACAATTGAAATTTGGGGATGTAGTAGAAACTGTTGAAAAGCCATATATAGTTCTTATCAAAAATAGTAAAATTAGAAATTTAAGCCAGCCAAATGATGCTAGCATTCGCATATCCAGAGTTACCTGCAGAAGCAGCGTCCGTTGTATCTGTTCCATGCAATGTTCCCAGTCATGACTCATCAGATATGCTTTACAATATTCAATATGCCCAGGAAGAAAAGTTGGAAGTTTCTTCATCAAAGTGTAAAGAACTTGACGTAACTCTGCCAAGTTTCGTCTTCTTTCCAACAAACGTGCCATTCCGATATATGCGCTCGGATATTCTAAAAGTTCAGATCACTGTTTTTAAAATCTGAAGTGATCAGTTCTACACAAAGCTAAGACTTCTTCAGGAAAAATGTATCAATCTCTTTTTTAGTAGAATAAATAGAAGACATTAAAATCTTTAATAACTGATGGTTAATTTTGTTATTAATTGTGTAACTCCTTAAAATAAAGCTATTATTTTCCATTCAAGGATTTTTTCCTGCATCGTTCAAACACAAACCATGAGGGAAGTTTATGATATCTTTCATATAGCGCAAATATCACAGAAGTAAACAAACCTGCTGCAATGCCTTTTTTAAACAGTTTTTGCGCGGTGTTCATATCTTTGCCAAGGCAAAGTTCAACCCAAGCTTGAAGAACGATAAACTGAAACATATTATCACTGCAATTTCAGCTTGAATTATGCTTGTAAATACGTCGAAGAACTTTAACAAAGCGACGGAAAAGTAAGGAAAAAATACTTGAATATCATTGGAATTGGTTGATTTCTCGGTTAAAGAATGAGCTTTGTCATTGTTATCAAGCAACATATAAGCTATTGCTGCATTATATCTAGCTTCGATATCTGCATTAATGCATGCCTCATTGATAGTTCGATTCAATTCCGATATTTCCTCTCGATCTATAATAACAGTGATTTGAGACATTATTCGGAAAATAAATTTTTTTGTACTTTTTCGGAAACTTTTCTGATACATCTAATTTCAGGATAATAAAATTTTGCTCAAATCATAAGAATTTAATACATATCATAAAAACCTGGATTCTTCAGCAAAGCGTGTGCTGTTCGAAGAATCACCGATGCTCCAAAGCCAACAACTGTATCTTGACGAAGTAAATGAAGCAAGCGTACTACTTCCACATATTGACCTTAAACTAATGAATTCAACGAATGATTTAGCAGAGGAATAGAAAGGAAGAATGATAATTATTGAGAGTTAAAATTTCTCAGAGAAAACTGTTATTTCATTGTTGTCTCAAAATTAAGTACTGTTGAAAATAGCAAACTATCGCCTTTTTGTAAAATAATCGAAAGAGAGAAATAAAAATGAAACTGTTACCGAGTTTAATCAAAGCAATAGATCGAAATAGTACAAGTCGTCGAGAATCATTTGCTTTACAGAGTTCCTCATCACAGATTGTCAAAGCTGTTCCATAATATCCTTCTTGAAGATGATAAAATATATTGCAATAGAGTGACCAATCAAGCTCTGTTATCTCTTTGTTAAGTGTTGCCATTCCAATCTCAATCTATGCTGATTATGTATTTCACGCTGATTTATTTCCGGATAAAATAAGTACTGAAAAATTCTAATTATATCCTTAAGTTTTGTTTGGGCATTTTCATTAGCTATAGATTGGTATTGGCATTCAACGAAAAATTGGAAACAGGAAGAAAATAGGAATGTTATTTGATAAGTGTGAAATTTAGAGAATGGAGAGAGATGATCGCATTTGATTAGGTTTGATAATATAAGAATTAAAAGAAAAATTTTCTAGGAGAGATAGAGAGATTGTATATGCAACAAATATAATGTTTAATTAGTAGAGGAAAAAAAAAAATTATGAATTCCATAAATAAGAGGAGAAATACCTTAATGGAATTATTAAATAATTCGATATAAAAAGTAGAAATTTTATGGATACATCAATAGTGTATGAGGAAGCTATGTAGGATAAATTTAAAAGGGATCAAATTTGATATCCAATTAGATCTTTTATGTTGAAAATTTTAGAACGAAATTAGAAATAGCATGGGATCAATTTTTTTTTCGTAAATTTAATTATGACTAATGGAAGATATAATTGTAGAGTGTGGTATAACATTGATGTTAAATCAGTTGCTTAGCAACAGGATATGAGTTTCAAACGGTATCTCATTGATATTACTTGCAGGAGGTGGGCATTCAAATATTTGAAATAAATAAGATAAATTTAATAGCAAAACATAGTTCTATTTAGACTGATCTTTGCTATTCAAATGCTTTGGAAGAGAGAGTGAAACAACAAAAATTTTTTCGGAATTTCTGAAATTAAAAAAAAAAATCTCATTACTATTCGTGGTGGAAAATCTACGTGTTCTATCTTTTTTTTTTCAAATTCTGAGAAAATTAAAGCATTTTAACAAAAGAAAGTAATGATTGAATATCGTATCGGAGATCATTATAGTTCCCATATTACAGGAAAAGCATTGTACGGTCAATTGTAATGAAGAACTTCTTCACGTGAAACAAATGATTCAAAAAGTTTTCAAATTTGGAATTCGATCAAAGAATGGAAGAATATTTATCTTTCCTGATCACTCTGGTGAAATATACAAATCGCCCACAGTTATTGCTTGAACAAAAATGAATTTTAATTTGATCTCTTTCTGGAAATCAATAAACCAAAATTTTTGGATGACAAATTATCACATTCGATAATTTGTTCCGATAATTAAAATTTTGAAAACCGTGAGCTTTCCGGACCTTAAAGATTTTCCCAGATTTACCGTGATGTTGAAAATACACTGAACTGGATAATATTTGTAGTCACGAAACAAGAAAAATTTTTAATTTGAAAGCAACAAAACAACTTTAAGCAGTTTAAACAGTGAACAATGTTAAAAGAGGTGAAACATAATTTGTTTCAGTGAACGTAAAAGTAGATATATCACTGTATCTTCAGCAATAAAAAGAGAAAAAAAACTATTGAAACATTTGCAGAACAACGCAGTGGAAGGAAGGATCAATTGCAATATCTCACAATACATGAACATGCTGTATTCCATTCGTAATATTGACTTAACGGTTCAAAAGTGAATCCCACGCAGAAGTAATGCTTGTTTGATTATTGTAAGCTCCTTGTTCTAGCAATGGATTCCATGGTGGTGCACTCCAAAGCTGATACTGTTTTTGTTCAACTGATCGAGTAGCATCTTGGTTAGAGTCTGAAACAAAGAGATTTGTTAAGAACCTCAATCATAATTCAGAAATCCTCAAATCGTTTGATTATAAAATTCCATAATTCAAGTGTAAATATCAAACAACTACGAGTAAATTTTCTTTAAAGTGCTAAATAACGAAAAACGAATGCGTACGAAACGTGTTGCTTACCGAATGTGGCAGAGTTACTGCAATGCAAACTACTTCTTGCGTACACAGAAGTCTGCCTCGACAAGGAAGGTGTCTGAAATCCAATAAAACATGGCACTAGCTAAATGGATCATTCTTTTGTTAATTGTTCAGTTTGCTATGGTGGATATTAAAACTTTCAGATGGCCAAGGGAAATGCAGTTCAACTTTCGAAAATGTGCAGTGATGCCTATTACGTTCAACTATAACACTCCCCACCATATTGATAATCAATACAGCGGTAGCCTATAAAATTTAAAACTGCTTAATAACAAAAAAACCGATTAAATTTGATTCCAATTTAACTTACAGCAAACATTATTTTAAGTTTTTTGCTTACCGAAGTAAAGTTCGGAGCTGTGACAGCAGCATTTGAAGCAAAAGATAATCCTTGCAGTTTTTCTTCGATGCGCTGCATATCAACATCAACATCTGCTTGCGATATCAACTCCCGCCACGGTGAATCATTTGGGGTGAAGAATGGAATAGCATGCAAATCTTTCTTAGGAGCTGAAAGTTGCTCCTGTGCTGAAATCGTATTTACTAATGACAAGTGTAATAGCAAGTTATCAGTAGCAAACTGCCATTTCATTGCTTCAGTTGATAAAAACTAATCCTGCTGTGTCCTGCATAGCCTACGCGGTTTTTTTAAAGACTTTAGTTAAAAATTCGGTCACACATTATACAAATTTTCCAAAATTATGTCAATGTGGTTTATACCAACTGCTAGTGATCTAAGTAATTTGCTTGAACGACTTACTGCTTTTCGTAGACAGAAATAAAAGAGATGGCGGTTGCGACTTTGTAGATGAAATCGATAGACGTCTTTTGTTGCATTCAAATCCGCTTTGACTTACGGTTTTGGATGACAAATGCAGCCTTCTGTGTACAATGCTAAACAATCGCAAGAACTGCAATGATGGAAGTTTTGAGTTTCGTGTAATGCCAATAACTGAAGTTAAAGTCTAGTTTCAAAACTTCCTAAATAAAAATGAATCAGCTGCATGTGCAGAAAGTACTCCCTACTTGCAAAGTCAAGAAAAATAGCAATGTGAAGAACAAGAAGTTTTTTTAGATTTGCAACACTAGTTAATTTTCCTCAAGATAAAACAATCTGTTTGTTACACACAGAAATTTACAGGAAAATTTTAAACTATTGGTAAGAAATGCTTTGTATACTGTGTTGCATCTTCTTGACATGCGATTTACAATATATTGAGCCGTTTGCAAGAAAAAAAACACCAAAAGTTTAAACAAGTTGTCATACCTGCTCGACCTCACAGACCTGTTGGAAACCAAAGCCATACATCTCCGACCTCCCATGCTTGGAGCTAATAAAGTGAACAAACTTTTTTGTCGGTCTCACCAATTGAAGACTAGAAGAAAGCACGAATCCTCTTACAATTAGCTGTAATTTTTCGAAACTTTTTGAAAACATATGTTCCGAACAATTTCACTTCATTTTGTTTTTAGTCAGGCAAGGATGTGGCTGATAAGAATGGAAGTAAAGCTAACATATTACCATTGGAAAGAAATGTTACATCTCTATGTAAAGTGTAAGCTTACATGACCATCTCAATGAAACTTTAATATTGCATTAATGTGATGTCTAAAAAGAAATTTTGAAGAAAATAAAAACATATGAAAATGATATATATGAATGTTTCAGAAAAGATGTTAACTACAATTGGAAGAAAAATTATACCTTAATACCATCAATAGCGATTAATTTTGCTTCTTTATCTTCTTGGTCATAATACATATGCAACAGGACAAAATCTTTGGTCAATTCACGCCAGCTGTTTCCTTCAAGTTTGTAAATTTGCACAATAACGCATGTAATATGTTTGAATCTGAAAGTTCTTAATTCTACTTAGTTGTTCACGAAGGACAAATGAACAAAAGTTGCACATAGACATGCAAAAAGCTGGTGGAAATCTATTTAATTGAACGACCCTGGCAGGGGTCGAACCTGCAATCTTCTGATTAGAAGTCAGACGCCTTATCCATTAGGCCACAGGGTCGATACCAACCACTGACAGATTACATTTTATACATTTAAAGAGAAATTTACCGATCTTTCATTAATAATTTACTATTCTTGAGCCAATTTAATGATTCCATATTTTCAGTCCTAAAAATGAAATATTTCATTAAAGTATTATCAATATGAAACACTTAATATGCATTAAATCAAAGGTTAACTTGATTCGACCGCATTTTATTCTGAATGGTAGATCAAATCATTACACAAAAATGTTTTTGTTTATATCACATCTTTGCTAAAGCTAATTTTTTGCATAATTATCAATTCAAGTTCAAAATTAATCGACAATTTGTGTATTGTACGTGAAAAAAAAAAAAAAAAACGTGAAAGTACATGCGGAAAGCATATGAATTTAGAGAATAAGGTACATTGAACAGGTTATCATCTGTGAAAATGGTATTTGAAAGATATTTTAGATAGCATAATTAACTGTCATTTTCTAATTTAATTTTACACTATCCAATTTCCTCTTTACTTCACTTTCCCGATATATCTTGATGGAGGTATTATTATCTTTTTTTTTGTGTTGATTTGAATTCTGTTTGTAGTCTTCACTCAGAAGCTGTGATTAGGGAGAGCTTTTATTACAAGTGATTAATGAAACTTATTGATTAGAGAATAATACCCCGAGATATCTCAAACAAATACGATTATCTGAACAAAACAGAATTATTACACCAAATCATCCCCTCATACACCCACGCAACCCGTACATTTCTCGAAATTTCCAGTGATAAGGTCCGACCGCGTTAATGTTGGCGCATTGAAACATTCGAAAAATTTCCTGGAAAAATATGTAAATTTTAAGTGAAAAAGAGATGAGTGAAGGGCTTATCACGTGAAATTACGTTTAGATTCTCACGTTAAAATATACAAAATTATCTAAGGAATTAATTCATTTGTTTGAAAGAGATAAGTTGAAGGATTATGTTGGTGGAGAAAGAGATAGGCGTAAATATGTGTGTTAAAATTTTTTTTTTTGTTGTATTTTGCTTCATTCCTTTAGGCTATACTGATAGAAAGGAAAAAAAGAATTCTTTGATAAAATTCAACTGATTGCATTTTATTTGATTTATTAGCTAGGAAATAAGCAAAGAAGCGAGAATTCTATTTAAAGCGGTAGTTAGCACTATCTACCACATATGATGATCAGTGATACAGTAATGACCAATGGCTACTAATGGGATATATCATTGAATGTGAGGAGAAAAGAGGAAGAGGAGAGAGGAAAGAGACGAAAATTGATAAATAACTAAATTTGTCGCATTTCTTTCTGGACCTAATGGGACGCAATTTGAATGATTAAATTAGTAATCAACCTGCTTGTCCACTTGGTCATTTCCTTTGGGATATATCTGATTAAATATGTTCCAGAATTTTCCGTTATCATTATTATGACACTAAATCATTTTCATATCAAATGTTTACTCGAAATGTTCGAACAAAACAGGTAATGTTGTATTATAGTTAAAATTTCTTCTAAGTAATTAGTGGAAAATTTTGGAAATATTTTTAAATTCAATGTTTCAAAGATTTCAATATTTACCCATACTAAAATTTTTTTCCTTAATATCGAAAAAATTGTAATCAAATTTTATCTTTTTCCCTTTTTTCTTTTTTTTCTGCGTTTCGTTGAATTAATTCTCTCTCACGTTTACCGCTTTTTTTTAAATTCATTTTCCCCTGTAAATTGCATCCATTTTCATGCGTACCAATTACTCAACATTTATATTTATAACATATTAAAACGATGAATATTAAAATTTAAATTGAAATTGAAGTACTCGGAATTGTGATGTGATAATGATACGTAGCATTAATTAGGAAGTGTGGAAATTTTTTGTATTATTTGTTTCATTCGAATTGACCTCAAATGGATCTCTTAGATGTTCTCAGATAATGATCCAATGATACCAACGAATTTTGTTTTATCATACAGTATGACTTGTAAATTTTAGCAAGTATAATTATGAATATACTTCTTACGTCTCTCTGCTTCTTAACGTGGATTTTCACGTGGATTTTTCAATATAGTTATGTTGTTTTATGCATTTATTGACATTTTGAATAGCTTTTAATGTCAGATTATTCAGCCCAATGTTAAGCTTTTATTACTTGAAATCAAATCTTGGCTTCAAAGTTGACAATCTGAGTAACGGTCGTGACCTTTTCTTGCAATAAGGGAAGTCCAAATGATTTGAAAGAAATAATTTTGGAAGCTTCTGGTGACCTAGAGAATGATCTGTTAATTGTTCAGTAAATGAAAGGTTAGATATTTATTTCTATGGTCTTAAGGTCAAAGACCAGCAATTAATTATATCTTCAAAAGCTCATTAGCACAACCAAAACTTTGCATACTCTTTCCTCCACTTCTAACAGCACAGAGAAGGAGGAAGAAAATTTTGAAAAAATTAATGTTTTAATCCGAAGATCTGAGTACAAAGCACAACACTTTCAACATTATCACTTAAAATTCTCACTGACAACGATAAATTCCAAATATTATGCTCAAATGAGAAATTAATGAATAAAAGCCGCAAAAATTACCTTTCAATTGTTGAGTTTTTTCTTTTTCCTTTTTTTTTTTCAGTAAATTTGAATTTTTCAAATTCTTTTCATTTCATTATATTTCCATCGAAATATAATTGCATAGATGGAGAGGAGAGTATTTTTTTTTCCTTATTACAACATCGCCATATACATCTATACGAAAATAATGGATCATTTCATAAATCTCAAATTGGTGATGTAAATTATCTAAGTGATTTTTGATAGTAAAGTTATACCAATGATAAATTAGGAATGTTTCTCAAATCGAAATGACTACTTTATGGCACTAGTTAATTAGTTAATTAGTCTCAGGTACATTTATGGTGTTGATTGAGTGCGGAAATGTAACAATCAAACATTCAGGCGAGGATGAGAATTAATTAAATTAAATAATATGATAGATAATGAATAAAATAAATAAGCCATCAAGTGCTTATTAACGCTTATTATTTTAATGCATTAGCTATTATTATTATTTTGTTGTTCTCTTATTATCATTATTTATTGTTTAAAATTTTGGAGAAAAAAAAAAAAACTAAAAAGTTTAAGGAAAGTTTTGGTCAAATAAACTTAGATAAGTTTAATTAATATCGAATTATATTAAAGTGCTTTACAAAATAAATGCAAAGAAATGATTCCTTCATTAAATGTTATAATATTTTTTTCCACCAGAAAAGTTTTTTCTTTTTTTTTTTCTGAGAAAAAATTGATTGCAATCTTATCAGAAAATGGAAGCATAGAATTTTTGATAGATTGGAAGGAGTAAATTAGCTGACAGATAATTAAAATATTTATGTAATCAATAAATAATGAAACTAATTGATATCATTATCAATTAGTTTCATTATTTAATGAAATAATACTGATTATCATGACACAGTTATCAAAAGAAATATTCTTTAATCAATCAAAATGAACATCACCCTATCTGATCATAGTATCAGAAATATATTCTAATAAATAAATTATTGGAAGTAATAAAAAACTATCCGTATCACTATCAATTTACTATAAGCTTGTAATGTGAAATTATTGTTGTTGATCGGTAGTAGTTGCAATAGTCGGAATTCCGGATTCTCTTAAAAGACAACGACCTCTTTAAGGGAAAAAAATGTATGTGTGTGTGTATGTGTGTGTGTGTGTGTGTGTGTGTATGTGAATGTCCTTTAAATAATGATCTCCGTTGAAAGTAGGTATGTTTTTTTCATCATTGATTTACTGTCGACATATTTTTCAATGGCAATAGAAAGAGTATTATCGGTAACAGGACGTGAATTGCTATTAAATAAATCAACGGAAATACAATCCGTTAAAAAAAAAAAAAAAAAGATTTCTTGACAGCTTAATGAGACAATCTATCAAAAATATACACTTCTATCGATCCTGCACATTAACAAACTAAACTGATGATATCAGATATCTTCATATCAAACAACTTGAAATTATTGCTACCTTTTAAATACTATCATTTTTTATCAACAGTAATTTTGTTCCAATTAAATTTCGATTATCTGAATATCGAATTATATCCTCTTTTATCAAATTATTCTATTTTATTTCCATTATTTGTATCTTTTAGCGATTAGATTAATTTCATTACAATTAAATTTCGATCGATCCATTTCTATTGCATTTCTCATCGATCCTCATAAGAGATAATGAAGATTTTTTTGATCGATTTGCGCTATATCCATTCTGAAAAGTACAGTAGTAAATTGGCCTAAATCTCATGAAGTAAACATTCGATAATAGGAAAGGTCAACAGCGGTTGATGCGTAAAACAGTTCCGCATGATTTCAAATGCCGAATTGGCGCATTTGAACGAAAGTTTTATAAAGCAAGCAATTTACTGGGAAATATTTCAACGCTAATGCAAACCATCTGTCTACTTTTCTGCTTAGATATTATGAGGAACACTTTTTTTTTTTTTTTTTTTGTTTTTAAATTGCATATTTTCTTACTGGATGCTGTTCAATTCAATATTATATATTTTAAGGATTTGATTGAAAGTTCAAAGGTGAATGTGCTAGCATACCTTATCATCAATACAGTAAGTTAAACAAGTTAAGGACCAAAAAAAGGTTATGTAATGTATCGGTGGTGCTAGCAAATGCCATACAATAAGATTTTTGAGTCATTTAAATTTTTGATACATTTCTTTAAAATCTATTTTTGATTTATTACATATCTGTTCATTTTCAAGAATTAAATTTTGTTCTTCAAATGAACTAATTGCATTTAAAATTTTTCATAGTATTAGCTAAGCTTTATGCGGTATCTTAGAGGTGTTAAAGGATAAGATTTATCGTTTTTCATTTCTTTTTTTTTTTTTTTTTTCTTCTTCTTATTCCCATTTCCGGCCTATTTTCTATTTCCTATCTTTTCCTCGTTTTCTTTTCTTTAGAAACGAAAATCTAACTTCTTCTTCCGGATGATAAATAAAAAAGTGCACAAAATTTATGATCAATAAATGAATAAGCATAGATTATTCATACTTTTTACATTGGCCATTTTTTCATTTGTTCATTTAAATTCGTTTCAATTCAATTTAAACTACACGTTGATGAGGATAATCATTAATTAATTTTGCAATTTGCTTGCAAAGTTTCTTTTCGATCATAATATGTTGTTTTATAAATGCAAATGTTAAAAATACAAACTTATTACTTCTTCAATTCAATTCATCCCTTAAATAGCATTATCAAAATTTGAATATAAGTACGGAAAATTTAATTCCATTTAAGTGATTTATTTCTATGAATTGTTAAAGTCGATCAGCGATACTTCTTACAGCTGAATTATTATTATCGAAAGGCCTTGATGAATGTCTTTAATGCATCATTCAAAATTTGCATTTTAGGTTTACACGAGAAATACGTTGCTTCTTTATTTTCCCTATTATTTCCTATATCAATTTCTGGCCACATGTTTCATTCATGGTAGCCAATATTTCATACGCCATCTGTTTGATAAATTTTAAATGTGATTTAATTTCAATTTTATTTAATATCTTTGTTCAAAACAATACTCAACTAATTGGGTACAGTATTCACATTTTAAATTCATGCGTACAGCACACAACTGGTCATTGAAGAGAAGAAAAAAAAAACCTTTTCAAAATGAATTTCAATCATCAATCTATGAATTCCAAAAATTTGTAATAATTCCAAACTTCAAAAATTGGAGTATTTTGAATTATAAACTTTCAATTTATTCCTATAGCATTATTTCAAACTTTAATTTAATCCTAATAAAACTTATCAATTCTGGAAAAATTCTATACGCTTTTAAATGTGGTCTGAAGTTTTTTATTTATTCAGGCTAAAATGAGCGACAGATTTGAAGATGTCCTTTTATTTTAACATATTGTCATTGAATTTTTCATCCATTTTAACAATACATTTCAAAATTCTCGACGAGCAGAAATTTTTCGTGGTGAATCATAACAAAAAAAATATTCATTTCATCATTCTGTTGTTTATATTTTCTGATGTTTTTCGTTTATTCCTTTTTCGAACTATTATATATGTGAATGCCTGAATGATTCTCTCCACTGACTTTCACTATTTCCAAAAAAAAAAAATCAAAATTAAAACACAAATTTCTCCCATCATTTTCACTTTTACTCTCTACTACCGCATTTTTCAATGATTTTCACTAATTCAAAATTTTAAAATGCCTTTCGTCTAATTAAATCAAGATCTCTTGATTAGTTCCTTTATCGATCATCTTTTTTGTTTGCCATTTTCATCATTTGTTTATTTTTCTACAATTGTTTTTAAATGTATCCGTGTTTAATTTTAATTAATTAGCAGTAATATTTTCAGAAATATTAGTACGTAGCAATATTTTAAAGTAACATATGAAAGGGGAAGAATGTTCAATTTAATAAAATACAATAATAACTACCAACAGGCAATAATTTTCTTTTTTTCTGTTGAACTGCAAGTTGCAAATTAATAAAAAATGTCGTCATTAGGATTAAATCAAATAAGTTAGAAAATACGAATTTTAAAAGTTATTTAATCACCCGAAAGGGCAAATTGATGGGTTATTTCAATTGAAATTTTATTGTTATTGGAAATTTCATAAATTTTAGCAGTCAAACTTTATTTGAAAAAAATCTTAAATTTTTAGATATATTAAATCCATGTAAAAAAAAGATGAAGAAAGAGATGAATGCAATTGCAATCAGAATAAAACATTCTAACATACAATAATTGAAGGGGAAAAGCTTTTCAATAAATTTCAATTACCTTCTGCTGGTGATATGAATCATACGCACGAATTTTTGAAATTAAACTCTTCAATTGAAAAGGAAAAAATCAAAATAAGTATTTTTAAAGGGCATACTGCAGTGTCATCATTAGGATTAGAATAAATCATAAGTTAGAAAAATCGAATTATTTTAACAAATTAAGAAATTAACACTTCTTAAATGTTTCAATGAAACAAAGGATAAGCATTAAAATATAACTGATTTCAGGCCTATTTCTCCTTCACTTTTCTTCCTTGAATATTTTCGGATTCCTGTTGATGCCATTCCATTTGCTATTTGCCATAGTAACATATTATTTTCTAAAAGCTAAAAGAGAGTATTTGTAGCAAATGTATGTATAACTTTGATGAGCAGCTGTTCAAGTGTTAAATAACTCGACCCGACCCGATCCATCTATACTGATCGTTCCTTCCTTCCTCCCTCCTTCAGGTCGCCAATTTCTGTTTCACGATCGTCTACCACTACTTTTCCATTTGCTTATAATATTACTCACTTCCAATGTCAGTTTCATCTATTCATTTTCATCATTTTCTTCGCTCACATCTCTGATACTTTGAAATGAATGGCGGTATTTTATGAGGGATCGTTAAAGAAGAAGGATAGATCGGTGAAAGGTATCATAGAGTCTTTTTACAACAGACTTTCCTCAAGAGTTGAATCTGTTGATTCTAATGTTAGACTTAACTGATCTCTTCCCATCTTTCCCTTTCTCTGTTTGCTAATCTTTCATTGATCTGTTCCAATCACTTCATCCATAAACTCTCAACTAGAACTAACCATCCACACCTTTTAGTGTTCCTTTTTACAAAGTTGAAACAGAGAGAGAGATAGCGAGATCGTTGATGTTCGATGAGGATGAATAAATGGTTGGATGTTGATTTGGAAGACTTTTCCAACCACCTACGCGAATTCCAATTTCCTGTTTTATCTCATTTAACTATGATTAATCCGATAATTATTCAATTAATTACCGGTTTATTTCGAAAACTGACTAATTAGCTTTTTTTTTTTTTCTTTTCCAATTTGTTCTTATCTATATTAAGTTCGATTTCGTGTTTCCTTTGCACATTTTTCTGAAAACAAGAATATGGAAAGATTTCCATATTCTTGTTTTCATTGCCAAAAAAAAAAAAAACTTCAACAAATTCAGCAGAAAACTTGAAATTATAAATTTAAAACTTTGAAATGTTACATAAATCTTTTCGACTTCGATATTCTTGTTGTTAATTTTCTATAATTCGTATTCATTTTTGTCACTTTTACTTGCCCATTCTTTTCCATTACTTCTTGCTCTTCCACTATTTTTTTTTTCATCAGTTAATTTCGCTAATTACAATTTTATCATCAATGTAAAATTTATGCAAAATTTCATCTTTTTTTTTTTTTCACAAATCACCGATTAAAGGAAAGTATCACACACTTCGATGCATCTATCATTTTGCATTGTTGTTGTTGTACCATTTTTCCACAAATAGTATCATTCAAGAAAGTATAATACTAGGTAAGTGCAGGAATTAGAAAAAAGTTATTTATTTAAATAGCTCAGTAAACCATAACATAACGATCGCTCATCTGTCGTTAGCTTAATTGGATTGAAAATGAAAATTAAGCCTTAAACTATTCATCAATTCAGAATACAAATACATTTTTGGTTGATCAAATAAAGCAAAGTGATTTGAATTATATCAAATCTCTTTCATTGTCTTCATATCCTCAAACATCATTTTTGGTTCCAATAAACAAAATAGCTTAAAAGTCTTAAATGAAACAGCTAAAGTTAATAATTCCGATTGTTGTCATTAACAATTTTAAATAAGTATAAATACAAGTAATAATAATAACAACAACAAAAAAAGAAAAACATATGATTGCACTTTCATAATGTAATTAATTTGTCAAATCAGAATTAGTGATAAGTTTCTAAAATTAAATCCAAATATCTCTTTGCAAATATATGTTGTAGAAAGTGCAGATAGGAAGGAGTGCATTCAGAGATCGATAGCTAGAATGAAGGAAAAGTGGAGAGGGTTAGTTTAAAGAGTGCTTTTGTCACATACCCTCCACTCTTTATATTTCTTTTCTCAAGAAATTACATTTAATGCTTGTTGAAAAAAAACGGAAATAAAACCGGAAGGAAAGACCTGACATTGAGTTCTTACTGTTTTTTTTTTTTATGTCATTTCAATGTTACGGTTACAATGAATCACATTTCTCGCATCATTATTTTCTCTTTTTGCTTTATTGTTGATATTGCTAAATGTTCCATATTTAAAGTCTTCCTTAAATTTGGAACGAATTTTTTTTTCCTTTTTTTTTTGGTCATTTTATTTAAATAAATAAATTTAGTTTTTGAAAATTTTATTACCAATTAATTAATTAAGAGTAATCTTACCATAATTAATCATTTAAAATCGATAATATCTTCAAAATATTGTGTCCTTCATATATTCTGCTAGGGCAGGTATAAATTATGATCAAATATTTAGTGAAAATATTTATTTCATTTTTGCCTTTCAGTTTACTTTAAGCTATTTATAACTAAATTAACTTTATGAAGTAGCAAGGAAAAGGCTCAATCTTGCAATGAATTTATTGAATGATTAAATCGGAAATTGAATACATCTAAATGCCATGTGATATTTTATCAATTTTACCATTTGCTTGTCATAATTCAAATTTCATACTACAATTTCAATAACTTCTTTATATAATGTAAATTTAAAAATGTAATTCATTACCAGAATCGTTTATCGTATAATGAAAAAATAAAATAGATCAGGTAAATTTCATCTGATACATTATAATAGAAAGCAATGAATGATGAACAAAGCATTTAATCATTTGAAATATCTCGATAAAAAAAAAAAAAAAAAAACAGCGAATCAACAAATTTAAATCATATATTTTCATTTTTTAGATTAATTAGAGAGGAGAAGATATGAACATTTCATATTGAAATCATTATATAATCTAACAACAATATTCAATATTTTCCATACATTAGACATCAATTTCATTTGGTCATCATAATTATGGCATCTTTTGAAAGAAACTTTCAATATGAAAATTTCTTATGAAGAATTTCGCAATCGTTAAATATTGATTAGCAATAATTGAAATTGAAATATTAGTGTATCATTTCAGAAATAATTCTAAATGTCACATTATGAATCATATTCTTTCTTTCACTTCCTCTCTTCCCTGAAAAGATGTTGCAACTGTTACACAACTGATGTAAATGTGATAACCTGAAGAATAGGGTGTTAAACCGGAAGAAATGAATTCCTTATTTGAAAATGATTCAATTTTAATTTATGCTAATGATATACACGAATTGAGATATATTATGAGGTAAAATGACCATGAAATTGGATATTTATATGAATGAATGGACATTGATTTTAGTATATATTTCATTATATCAATTTTTTTTTCTTTCAATTCGTTTTCTTTCCTATAAAAAAAAAAAAATAAAATTTCAGGTAAAAGCCACAATGTTCAATCTTAGGCTTCATATGCCATCATTCGGTTTACTTTTTAATCTAATTTATCTGCTTGATTTGCTAACAATTATCCTTTCATTTAACATCGATGTTAGGCATCCGATAATTCATCGAAGCAGCTCTAATTCCATGTTTGGTTATTCAATTGATTTCTATCAGCATGAAGGAATGACACTGTAAGTATTCCGATATCAACATCATTAAATTTACATTATTTTTAATTTTTTATAATTTTGAAGAATTAACAAAGAAAATCTGTTAATTTAAAAATAAGAATTAAATTTGCTTGACAATTTTCAATTCACTGAAGTAATACATTTGATATTCCAAAAATCTATGAAAAATTTTCCACTCTCATAGTAGGTATTAATTTATTGAATCAGAGCAGATTTGGTACAGCAAATAAATTGAATTGATGATAAAAAAAAAGCTGATAAAATAAATAAGATTGCTACATGAATTATCGAAATAGATAGCATTGAACTAATGAACAAATAGGCAAATTAATTAGTTAGAAGGTTAAGATTTATTAATTTTTTATTAGATTTATGATCATTTTTATTTTTACAAAAAAAAAAAAAAAAAATTTGCTCACTAATTAATCGTGTCATTGAGTTTTGATTGAAATATTTGATAACAAAAAAAAATTTTCAAGATTAAAGTTGACTTATATTCGAACGAACATATCATTGGTCATTAGTAAAAGTTCTTGTAACACTTCGAAATAATTTATTATTTACCTTTAACCTACCACGACAAGTAAATGTTTGAAAAAATGAATTAAACTTAAAGTTTAGAAAATAATAAAACATAGTCATTATTTAGATATTTACCTTCTTCGCAAATCAATCGATACATTAATTGTTTACTCATCATTTATTATTCATTTTTTTCCTTTTTTTCTGTTTGCTTTATAATAACAATAATGCAAGTAATATTTACATAGTTCTCATTTTTTTTTAAAAATAAAAATTCTTAAAATACCTTGAAATTTATGAAAGAAGTAGTGATAGAAAGTTAAATCTAACTCATACAAAACAGTTAATTAATTAGTTAGCATCGATGATTAATTATATTAGTAAAAATAAGATGGGAGTATGTTGCAGGATCCGTTTTTGCTTGTAGTATAGGTATCGGTTTTTATAATGAAACAAGAAAAAATAATACATGAAATAAGTTAGGATAAAAACCGGAAATCTTCCAATATTCTATGTTTATTTCAAACAAATAAACGATCTATAGCTCATTATCCATCTCAAATGACTTAATTAAAATAGGTGGCAATTAAGATTACTTGATATTTGATTACATTAGCAATAATGCGATTAATTTCTCGAAATTTTTATTAATTTAAATTTGAAAGTGTTACTTAAGTACATTATTTAGTATTTTCTATCTATTATTTGCAGTAATATTTGCTCTAAAGTAATGCAAATTATGGTGATAGTTGAAAAATGCAAGCTGCTGGAGGTTCAGTTTCAAATATAAATCAATTATAAAATTTATTTAATAACATAGCCTAATAGAAATAAATTTAGGAAACAAACAACGGAAGTTTTCGTTCTCAACGAAAAAACTTATTGATTTTTTCTTATCGAATTTATCAAAATTCTAAAACGCCAAGAAGTGTTAATGAATTGAAATGGATCAGGATCTATCATTCAACACCTATACTTCTAATTATTGCTAATAAGAAAGTTACAGTTTACTTGTTGGTTCACCAAAAGCAAACAGTGGTGCTAAACAACCGGGTGTCAAAAACGGTGGTGCTGTATTTCGATGTTCTGTGGAAAAACCACTTTGCTCTGAAATTTTCCTCGATCGGAAAGGTGACATTTTTTTGGGAATTCTTTAAATTTTGAATTCTCGATGAAAAATAAAATTCCTGCAGTAGAGCATGTGCTGGAAGAATTTAAAATGTTTGCTTGTTATGGATGCGCTAAATTTGCATATTCTCCCGCACATAAAATTCATTCTTCTTCGGCAGTTTACCTTTTTTGAATTTAATTGTCAGAATTTGAAAGAAAATTGAACTATCTGTCTTCATGAATAAAAATTCCTCAGCGATCACCGCTGTGGTTTTTTCATCATCGAATTTCTGAAATGAGATATTCATCCGTTTTATTGTTTCCTGTCCTCGGGAATCACAGTTAAAATTCACGAATTTGGGTTATATGAAATCGGGAAAAAGCGATCCAAAAAAAGAAGCCAGTGAATATTTTTCATTTTTTTTTTTTTTGAAAATTTAAACAAATTTTTCACTTTTTATTTCTTCCTTGTTAGAATTTTATTTATCGTTATCTTGTGAATTGAATTTATCTTTCATCCCCGTTGATGTAACCATCTCTTACCTGTTCCCGCTTCCTCGCTTCTATCTTTCCAACTTTATTAAAGATTTGCTCTTTCTATCCCGTTCAAAATTTTGTTATCCATCTTACACCCTTCACCAAACAGTCTTATTCCAACAATTCATCCTTGCGGAAATTCTCTCACAATTACCGTTGTTGGGAATCCCGACTCTATTTCTGAACAAGAGAGATTTTTATAGCTATTTGGTCTTTCACTGATAGAATACGTTCTCCTTCTCGTAGATCCGTTTACCATACTCCTATCGAATCAAAATATCACAGAGTGAGACATATGCGCTCTGTGTGGAATAAAAACGCATATTTATTTTCAATGCTCAGATGGCTGTTTTGAATTTCTTCCTTATATTTATTTCAGATTTATTTGCTTCATTTTTATTATCGCTACTTTACGACTGTCTTTGCAACCTAACTCTTTGCATTATTTCAACATTGTTGGTTAAACAAATCCCATCGGATATTGTTTAACTAGCAGTATCGGATGTTGTCATATTTAGCTTGAGAACAATGGATGCAATAATAGGTCAGCACTTTAAGTGCAATAGCCAAAGCAATAAAAGCCATAAGACCTTTATGTAAGCGCATCCTTTTATTTATGTACTCAATGAATCAGTCAACAAAGCTAATGGTCACAATTAAATGTGAATACAACAATAGCAATTTGTCAACTAACTAACTGAAGGATTTATTACGAATAAACTGAATTAACGAATTTGAAAATTGTTCCCTTTAACCAATATTTCAATTGAAATATTCCGATAAATTCTCAATTTGACTTAAATTTGTAATAACTTAGAGTATTCTACTCAGCATGATAATATCATTGATCTGTTAATGTCTGACAAAGTCAACATTGACATTTTTTTTTTCTTCTAATTCTTTAGGAGACAATTTTCATGAAATTAAAATAGGCTAGCCTGTAGAAGATGTTTATTTCTTTATTTCTCCTTTTACTATTGTATGGTTCGGTGAATTCTGGAAAATTTTGCTATAATCTTCTATTGCGTTTCACATATCATTATTCTGAAATATTTACTGATACGGTGGAATAAGAGAAGAGAGGAAGGATACAACTAGTTATGATAATATAATAGGATTCCGGAATGGAAATGAGATGGGGTAGAAATGAACAGTGTAGTGGTTAAGAAACTTTTCAATCGTTTAAATGATTAGAATATGAAATATTTTTCAAAAATCTTTATCAATGGATGTATTATTTTCATCAAAGACTAAAAGCTTCCGGAACAGAACTGTCCTTTAGAGTGATGTATAATATCGGTGAATATTATAATGAAAGATTAAGGTTACTATTTTACATGTGATTAATTCACAATATATATTTGGATCATCATTTCTTTTCTCCTGAAACTATCTGATTGATTAGTGTATCCGATTCTTGGATAACTTAACTTGATCTGGGCTATTGGTTGTTTGAAAGATTGCAGGAGAATGTACTACAATATCATTGCTATTATCATATGACATTTACATCATTAAATTTCCTATCCAAAACAATAAATTTAATAAATCGAAGAAATTTGGTATATTTTTCAGGTAGTTATATAGAAAAATCCAAAAGAACCCTCTACGAAATTTTGAATTTAAAAGGAAATTAAATTTTTGCCAGCACATTACAAAGATCTGAATTAAATATTTGAATGTTATGATTAAAATATGTTTAAAAAAAAGTGTCTAAATGCTCCAATTAATGAACACCTAGTTATGGCTAGCTATAAACTGTAAATTTTTCTTGGCCTATTTGTTATTCCATATTTTCGATGAGCCATTTAAGTTGTTCAAATTATACCATTACAGGTAACGAAAAACGACTGAATGGATCTCATTTGTTACAAATTGAAGAGAAATCAGGTCAAATGCTTGGTGCCACCGTTAGAGTATCTAAGAAAGGCGATTCTGTCGTAGTTCGTATTTCTTATGTTAATTTCTATTCTCATCAATAACCATCTGATAATTATCAAACTAATCATTGATCTTAAAAATTGTTAAATACTAACAGATTATTATGTTAATTTTACAGGTTTGTGCTCCTCATTACAAATATTTCTTTTCGAAATTCGAAGTTGTTGAACCTGTTGGAACATGTTTTTATGCAACGAATGGTTTCGAAAATATTGAAGAATTTGCTTCATGCCGGCAAGAACGTATATGTTTTAAATTAATGCTTTTACAACATTTTAAATTTTAGATAAAATTTAAAATATTATCATCAGATTTTAAATGAATTTCAATTTCAGCTGCTCGTCATGGTCATCATCGTTTCGGATACGGAATGTGTGGTTTTAGTGCAACAATTCCCGATGATGGTAATGAGCGATTTTACATCGGTGCTCCTGGTGCATATTATTGGCAAGGTACAATCTTTGCGCAAAGTGTTCGTAATCCACTAGATCGACCAAACACTCGTGATGGTCCAGCACATCATGATAACTACAATCTTGGTGAGTTAATTGATATTTACCGATTTAAATTTAAACTTTCATCTATTTTAATTAATCATTTTGCTATAATTGATTCATGATTTTAACCCCAATTTTTATTTTTGTAAAATTTTTATGTAAATGAAATAAATTTCATTTGAAAAGTAATTTAAAAACATTCAAGAAATAATTGAGAATTAATTACTTCATCAAATACTAAATAATAATTTATTCATATCTAAATTATAGGTTATTCAATGGCTGCAGGTGATTTTGATGGTGATAATTTAGAAGATGTAGTTGCTGGAGTACCACGTGGGAATGAGCTTGTTGGTGCTGTAAGTTACCATTATTTCATCATGAAAAATTTTTTTTTTTTTAAAAATTTGTCATAATTTATTTGATAAAATAATAACTGTTCATAAATGCTGTATGAAATTTTAACAAGTAGAAAATAATACGTTATTTTATTATTCTGATCTTTTTAATGTAATTTGAAAACAACTTTTCAATTAGAGATTTTACGCATTTTTGCAATTTTTCAAATGTTTCTTTTTTCGAATTTATTAAAATTTCAAAATTATATTTTGCTGAGATTTTAGAGAAATTAATTTTTTAGGTTTACATTTTCAATCACAAACTAATATCGCTGAAGAATTTAACTGACAAAAATGGCCAAAAAGGACAATTCTTTGGTGCTGCTGTAGCAGTTACTGATTTGAATAATGATGGGTTAGCAATTTTTTAGATTTATCATGGCTAATTTCTGTATTTTATATGTTTTTAATCAAGATAAATATATTAAAAAATTATTTGGGAACAATTGAATTGTTTGCTGTTAATTTGATTATTTAATTGAAGTCAAAAAAAGAAAAAAGAAAATTTATGAAAAACGGATTTAATTGTGATTTTTTTCATTTTTCAGCTACGATGATATCATTGTTGGATCACCCTTTTACACTGATTACAAAACAGTGATGGATGTAAAAACTCAAGAGCATAAACCTCGTTACGATATCGGCAAAGTTATGGTTTTCTTCCAAGGACCGGATGTAAGCTCATTTGTAGCATTTTATAAATTTTCAATTTTTCTAAATTTGCAAATCATTTCGAATGATGTCATAAAGAAATGTATAGTTGCACAAAAAATTAATATTTTTGACAAACAAATTTTTTCAGATTAAAACTTTTTATCCGGAAATATTAAATTCTTATATAACTATTCCTACATGAATGTTTATCTCAAGAATTCGAAGCTTAGTGCTATTGAAAAGAAACTTTCAGAGAATGATATTTACTCAATCAAATTCTTTCATGTATTTTAATCATTTTAATTTTTAAGTTAAATGAAATTAATCATTTACAGCATGATTTCCCTAAATGGGAATCATTGTTGGGACATACTGAATGGTCACGATTCGGTTATTCCATCGCAGCTGCTGGTGATTTAAATCAGGATGGTTATAATGGTAATTTTAAAATTCAGATTTAGCTTAATTTCAAAAAAAAAAATTATCGTTTGAAGCATTTTTGGAAAATACAAAGCATTTAACTTTAGACTCATTTTTTTTTTTTGTTCCTTCAAGCATTTATTTGTATATTTCTTGTTTCATTTATCCGTCCATCATTGGAGAAATTTTGTCGTTTATTTTCATTTTGCATACATTACAATTCTTCCGTTTTAATTTTCAAGCGAATTACTTTGCAGATTTTATCGTTGGTGCACCATATGATGGTGATGATCATCGAGGTGCCGTATACGTATATCATGGAGCTAAAAATGGTGTACGTAAGGAACCAACCCAAAAAATTGAAGCACGAAAAGTGAACGCTGATTTAAAAGCATTTGGATTCTCGCTTACTGGTGGTAAAGATATCGATAAAAATCAATATCCAGGTTAGGAAATTTGTAAATTTTTCAACCAAACATGCTGATCCATTGTTTGGATTGAATTTACAGTTGTGATAACTATTTGATCAAATTGATTAATATGAATTAAAATTTAGATATTGCTGTTGGTGCCTATCAAAGTGCTCATGCAGTGGTGTTTAAAACGAAACCAGTGGTTACAGTAACGGGTTCATTAAGTACAGCCAAGAAATCAATTAATTTGGAGGATAAAACTTGCTCAACCGAGTTTGGAATGATGGCCTGGTTTATACTTTTTGATATGCTGTATAATCTAATTAGTGAATCAAATTTTATTTTTTGTTCCCATAATTAAGCAAAAGTTTTAAGAATTTCTCCTTCTTTTTTTTTTAAAAAAAAAAAAAACTTTTTTCAATATAAAAATTTACGAATTATTTATTTGTATTTTAAAATTTGCTCTATCCATACGCTAGCTATGATAATATTTTAAATTTTGAATGAAATCTTCAAATGCAACAGTTACATTAGATTATTTGTGTAATTTCAGTGAACATATGAGGCTTTGTATGAAGTATGAAGGCAAAGGTCAATCACCACCGGATATCGACCTGAAACTGCTCGTTCAGCTTGATTCTAAAAAAATCATCACACCACGAGCATTTTTCAGACGACGGGATTTGGTAAAGTTTTGTAAACGATAATTTGAAGTTGAATTGTTGCTGAAATCAAAGAGAATTATGGATACATGTAACGTATTTATATGTTAGCAAAGACTAGTATTGATCATTAGATGGCCAATTAGAACTGCTGAACAACAACAAATAAAGAATGAAGCTAAGAAGACTTCTGGCTTATTCAAAAAAGTTTCATCAGAAACTGATATTAACATTTAGATCATATATGTTAGGAATACAATAGGAAATATAATTTTTTCTTTATTTTGTTGTTGCCAATATGAAAATTATGAAAAAAACTACGATCATTTTGTTACTTTTATTTTCGCTTATTCTTTTGTTAACTCTCAGATTTCATTCAGTAGATATTAAGTTTACGAACTATTCATTATGATAAATAATGTTAAATTCATCAAATAAACGGATTTATCAAATTTCCTTGGAAAATATTTCAAAAATTTGGCAAAAATTTTGATCAATTCAAATGTCACCAAATTATCACTATGCATATTCAGAGCAATAAACGGAATACGAAAGTTCATAAAAAAGCAGCGTCACGTGATCAACCGGATATAATTGAACAGGTGGTGCATTTACGGAAGGGACATGAGTACTGTGAAAGCTACGATTTTTATGTTCCAGTAAGTAGTTTTTAGATTTAAAAAATTAAAATTCTATATTAAAATTTACCAAATTTAGATTTCAGAATCAAATACATTAGGTCATTGCGAGATAGAACCCAAAATTTCAATATATTACTGAATCGAAGTAATCAAAATAATCAAAATCGTTCTTATTTCTAGATGTTTCATAAAAATTTACTTGTAGGATACAATACGTGATAAATTAAATCCGATACATATTATGGCCAACTACAGTTATGAAGAACGTACGTCCGGTATATCAGCTTCCGGTCATTTGGAACCTGCATTAGATACTACCGTACCGTTGTCATTTGAAGTTGAAGTAAGATACTAAATTCACTAAATCAATAAATAATTGTAGTAGAACTTTTTGCACTTTTTTTTTTTGAAATGAATCAAAACGTTGACTTAATTCTTTGAAATGAAAAAAAAGTTCCTCCGAAAAAACGTTGTTTTAACATTTCGAACTTATAATATGGTAATTTTCAGCTTCCGATAGATAAAAATTGTGGTCCAGATGAAAAGTGTATTCCGGATCTGCAAGTACATGCTGTTTCGTAAGTTATCAAATATCTCAGTTTTCAAGTTGAAGCGTTCATAAATAATTGAACTCATTCTTTCGTTAATAGCTGCGACTGTCAGACGATAAGAATTAATTGATGGAATATTCATTTTACTAAATTAGAGAATATTTTTCCTTTTTTAATACTGTGGAAAATGGCCAAGAACATTTAAAAAAGCAACGATCAATGGGAATACGATAGCTGATAAGCTAATAATTAGTATTTTATTATGATGTGACTCTCTGTTTAATGAATTTAGAAAACTTAAGCCAAATCTGAAATTTTTAAAACAACAAAAGTACTTTGGCGTATGCTTAATCAATGTTACTTAACTGTTAATGAATTAAGGAACAAGAAAAAATTCACCATTGGTGCAGCTGATCAATCGTTGATTGTTAACGTAACGGTCGCAAATCATGGGGAAGATTCATATGAATCACAATTTTTTATCACAATACCATCGGGTTTCGAATATGGTGGCGTCGAAAATTATGCTACGCAGGTTTGCACAAAAATTTGATAAAGATCATTTGATCCAGATTTGCTGATCGAGACAATAAAAGTATCAAACATTTCAATCATTCCTGACAAAAAAATTGCGAATATGCTGCCATTTGGAGTGGAATCGAGTAAAATCGTAATGCAGATCAATAAATGCTGGCAGTTCTAGCAAAGCTATAACTGATTATTAAAATTTTTCGAAAATTTTCTATATTTTATGGATGGAAATTGATATCATAAGATCGATAAAATTATATCAAATCTCTTTTTCTTCAAATTATATTAAATTTTAAAGATTTAAAATTATATCAAATTCTCAAAATTTAAAAATTTTGCGCAGCTATTTGACATTTCAGCAACCTCTTAGCTGTTCACCGCAATATAAGGCCGGAAAAGATGAGGAATATGTGTTTGTATGTGATATTGGTAACCCATTGGCAGGTAACAGTGAAGCTAAATTCGGATTCCGTTTGACAGGTACTAAAGTGGATGCTACGAATGAAGCTGTTGAAATTAAAATGTCTGTCAATAGGTAATGAATAATATATTTACCTGTTGCTGATCTATTTTATGATTTTTTAAAACATTCTAATCAGTTTAAAATGGAATGAAAATTTCGAAGGATAGATTTAACGAGTAGTGAAAATATTTTGAAGAATATACGTCACAGCATAATTACGCGAAATATTAGGTATGTAATCAGCGATAGTACATGAATGTGACATAATTTATAGCTTGTCCCTTTGCAGTAGTACTTCAATTAATTGAGCAATAATTATTAAATGATCGGTTGTAGATTGAGATTCAATGTCGCCGGTGATGGAGTAGTTTTTAAAGTACCTATTGATTAGGACTAGAACAATTAATTGTATCTCAATTACGTTTTTAGTACCAATGAAGAAGCTTTTGGTCGTGATGTCGATAATGAATTGATTGTACGAGTTCCAGTTGAGATTAAAGCACAACTTTCATTGGTTGGCCGATCAACACCGGAACAACTGGATTACTCAATTCGGAATCGAACTCCGAGTGATCCTATTTTCGACTCCGAAATTGGTCCCGTTGTCAGTCATTTATACCAGGTAGATAGTATACTCCGAATCTGCCTAAATTTTTACTTAATCTTAAATTTATTGCTTAATTTTCAAAATATGAATTAAAGTTAACGCAAATAATCTATTCCAAACAGCAATCTATGGATGAAAACTTTTTTTTTCCATTTTCAAAAATTTAGGCAATTTACAGTATTGTGAAAAAACTTTTAGGTCATAAATCGAGGTCCAAGTGCCATTAGTGGTGCTTCATTAGATATCATCTGGCCAAGTTTTGCTGAAAATGGTAAACATTTGTTGTATTTAATTGATGAACCACAAGTGAATGATGCTGAAAAAGTAAAGTGCCGTGTGAAACAAGCGCAAAATATCAATCCAGATAGTTTAACGGTGAATTTTTCAATATTTGAAACTTTTTAGATTTCAGCAAATTTACCATGATATCTTAGATTTGATTGCTGCGAATCTTCGATCACTGAACAGATTTTTAGATCTTATGTTAAAAATCTGATGCAAAAGGACTGCTCCATGAAGTTTTAGAGTTTAAATTTTTTGTTTCACTTGAATATCTTGTTGGATCTTTCTCCCTTATTAATTCTAACTTAAATACAATCAGATTGAGTATAAGCTCCAAATTAGAAGCAATCAGTTTGAGTATAAATTCCAACTTATAAGTAACGAAGTTGAATACAAATTTAGTTACGCCTTAGCATCCTTTTCAAAAAATGCACTAAATTTGATTAACTTCATGTTTCTCACTTATCATTTGATAATAGCAACATTTACATGTTACGATTTCATTCCTGATAGGAATTGTTTTCATCTAAAATCATGCAGAAATCATCATATTGATCTTTACAAAGGAAATTTCTCGTCATCTTTTTGTATAAAATTAAGTGCATATTTTTAGATCTCAAATGAACACATCCCAACTCCATCAGCTATCATCTACGATGATCAGATACCTGCACAGCACTATGAACGTGAGGAACATGTTCATGAGATATACGATGATTATAAATTGAGACGACGTCGGATGCAAATTCAAGCAGAACATATGATTCGTAATCGAAAGATTAAACGATCTCAGCGACGTATAATCACTGATCAACGTCGAATTCGAGTTATTCAAGTTAAAGATACTATGAAACAAGCTGTTAGAATGGCTAAAGCTGCTGGAAAAGCTATCGAATACAGAGGACCACTTAATAGAGCGAACATTGTAAGTGTTTCGATTTTCAGTAAAATTAAAATTCTAACGGAAGAAATGTACAAGCTTAGTTACTGCAATTTAGATAGAATAAGAAAGTGAATAAAATTGGGAAATTAAAAAATAAATCTTTATAATATAAATGAAAAAAAAAAAAAAAACGAAAATATCTTCTTAATTTGTAAATTTTGTTAAAAATATTTTATTGAATTCCATAATCTCTCAATTCATCTTTTCATACAAATAATTATCATCATTAATAGGGTTGTAACAAAGATAATTGTACACATATTGAATGTGATATTCGACGACTTAATGAGGATGAATTTGTTCTGGTGGAAATTTACGCTCGTTTAGCTATCAATACTCTAATCGATAATAATATATATGAAGCTGATATTTCTTCCATTGGTATAGCAAAAATATCAGCATTACCCAGTGCACCACATTATAATCCACCAGCACAGCTTGTCGCGGTATTTTAAATTTTGTTTTGTTTTTTTTTTTTCAAACAATTGATAGTAATTATTAGCAAAAAGAATACATATTGCTAACATTTTCTATATTCGATCTAGCAAATGTCTATATTGTAGAAAAAAAAAAAAATTAAAATGATTTTTTTTTTTTTTAATATATTTAAATTATTAGCAACTCCTTTTTGTTATTTCTCAGGTAACCACAGATGTAAATCCAACTGATCCAGAACAAGCACAACGTGGTGTACCATGGTGGCTATATTTAATTGCTATCCTTATTGGATTGGTCATCTTGGCACTTCTCATCTTATGTCTTTGGAGGGTAATTAATTATTGTAATCTTCTTAACATTAAAATTAAAAAAAAAAAAAATAACAATAATATTAGTTCATTGTATAGTAGGCTCATTTATTTCAGAAAAAAAAAAAAAAAGAATTTTAAAATAATGAAGTTTTAATTAAATTTGTAATATTTTCAATCCTATAAGTTTTTTTTTTGTTTTTTTTTTTTTGGACAGTTTGATGAACTTTTGCTAATGTTTTATTATTCAGCTAAAATTGACATTTAAAATATGAAATACTTTAGAATGAATAAGTATAATACATATAAACTATGCTTTTATCATACATCATTTATATTAGAATTATTAAAATATAAAATGTGTTCAAAGAAAAAAAAATTGCCAAAATATCAAAAAAATTCATTCATCTTTTTTTTCATATTTGATAAAAATTTAAATTTTAATTAAAATTTCTTTCAGTGCGGTTTCTTCAAACGTAATAGGCCACCAACCGAACAAGCTACATACAATAGTAATAACAAAAATATGGACATGTATGCGGATAGTCAAGTTCGATTTGCTCATCCGCATATGTACTCAGAGGAACGACATGGTGTTCGAGTTTAATTAAACTTAACTTTCTTTTCAATATTTTGTGCAATTTCTTTTTTGTTTTGCTCAATTAATTGAATTCTTGCCATAATTTATTTATGGAAATTTTGAAAAAAAAAAAGAAGAAATGTTAAATTTAAAAATTTTCATTCTCAAAATGAACGATTTAAAAATGAGAATGAAATTATATTCATTGTTAAATTTATCGCTATGATAAAAAAAAAAAGTTGAAAAATATCAACACTTTTTTTTTTTGTTTTTTCAAAATTATTTTCAAGAATGATTAGGAGATATTATCCGTTTAATATATATTTATATATATGCCTTATATGATAAATATGCAACACTTCTATGTACAACTTATCATAAAAAATATTTTTTGTAAAAAAAGAAATTCTTGCAATTATTATTTAAATTGTTCGTTAATTATGAATCTACTTCTATTGCAACGAGAAAAAAGATTTGAATTTAAATTTGAGCAAAATTTTTGAATTGACTTTTTTAAAAGAGTAAAATTTACATGCTGTACAAGAAGTTACATATCATATGAATTTTAACAGCTTATCATTGCATATGTTTTCATTGTTCAGTGATGTTTAATTCGTACTTAATATCGCCGCCAAAGAACTGTTACTCGTAAAACAGAAATTTTTCTTCCGCTCTCTTTCTCTCTCTCTCTCTCTCTCTCATTAATTTCGTAGAAAAATTGAAAAAGTATCTAAAAAAAATGATTCTATTTTATGCGTAAGCGGAAAAAATGAAAAATTTTTCGAATAAGATTAAAACATTAATTGGAAACTGACTTTGTAGAATTTATTAAAAGTCCAGATGAATTACAATAATTTAAAATTTGAAAGTAGCACAAGAATTCAAATATTGTCTTTTATGAAATAATGAAGAATTTTGAAATTGTACGTAATGTTGTTCCAATGCAATATGACAATGCGATTTATATAATTTATTGAAATATTGTTTTTTTAAATGTAAATTATTCGAATGTTTGTAAGGCAGTAATTAAATTGATCTAAGTAATTGAGACTAGTCCCTTCCTTGTCATTGATTTTATGTTCAACTTTTTTTTTTGTGTTGGATGCATAAAGTAAAATTGAGTTGACATAAGAAGTGATAGAAGTATTTAAAACAATGTTTAATAAAGGTGCTAATTGATTGTTGTTTAATGTTTAATGTATGATAAAATTTTAAGGAGATGCTATGTCATGATGCAAAAATCATTTTAAATTACTGTTTCATTTTAACATCACTTCGTAAAATTAATTCTGGAATGCCGAGACTTTACTTTTCGATAGTGATATTAATTGTTGGGAAGAATTGATTTCAATCCTTCCGTAATTTTTTCTCGTTATCAAATATCGCTAAACTTTGAAAGATTTGCAATATTGTATCCGTCTTACTTAAAAGGGCTATTAAATGATTTATGAAAAATAGAAAATGGATTTAGTCATTTTCATTCAACTTTCCGGACTTCAAGATCAAGTGATTTTTCCATTCAATATTTCACCGATTTTGAATCTAACCTGTCATAAATTTATCCCCATATTTTACTATGATAAGAAATGGTAGTATCAATCTGTTCATCATTGTTTCATCAACGAAATCAGTTATGCGGTTGAGCGAGCTTGATTTTCAAAATTCCATTCTCATCTTAGAAAATATTAAACAAAA